>LR738547.1:878997-886497 GCA_902685375.1 Neostethus bicornis | reverse complement strand
GTGTCCTCAGTGTGTGTGTGTGTGTGTGTGTGTGTGTGTGTGAGGAGACAGGGGAGTTTAAGATGTCCGACTGTGAACTAGAGGAGAGATGTGTGTGTGCAGGTCAGACACAATGTGTCTCATTCAGAAAAACACCTCGTCATGGACGTTTACAACGCCACCTCATCAGGTGTGTGTGTGTGTGTGTGTAAGTGTGACCGTGTGTGTGACTCTGTGTGTGTGTGACTCTGTGTGTGTGTGTGTGTGTGTGTGTGTGTGTGTGTGTGTGTTAGGCTTTGCAGCATTCCCATGCACCACACGTCCCAGGGCAATTGCTGTGGCGATTTACCCTCTGCTCTGTTGCCGTGGTGACTCAGTCGCTAAGGAGGAGGATGTGTGTGTGTGTGTGTGGATCAGACAAGGAGCCTTTTTACTTAAAGATGATAGCTCTCTCTGTCTGTTCTGGCTTATTTCATCCTTTCTGTCTCCTTCTCACCTTTTCTCTTCATCTTTTTCTCATTTCTCCAGTTACTAACCTCCCTCTTCTTTCTCCATCCGTCCATCCGTCCGTACCCCTCCACCTCCGTCCTGCCGGGTTCTTTCATCCCTCTTTCTTTCCATGTGGCCTTTATTTCTGTCTCAGTCTGTACTTCTTCTTAAAAATCACAAAGAGAACTTATCGTCTTAAACTGATTTATTTAAAGTCTATGGATCTGATCCTTCGATCGATACATCAGGTGGTTAAACATTAGTTTTTGTCAGATGAAAAAATAAGATTAATTTTAACAGATGTTTTTTCAGAATTGGAGGTTTAATCTGAGCTCAAAATAAACATGTTCAAATATTTAAAATAATTTCCAGAAGTCCATTCATCCAGGAGTGAAAACATTTCAATCTGTTTTCTGGATCGTATGTTTGAAGATCGAAACATTTCAACTTCCATCAACGAATCACCTGAGACCTGGTTATAAATAAACTAACCTGAGTTTATCCAAACAAAATAAAAACCATAGTTATGTGGCTTCTATCGTTGTCTGATTGACTTCTAAACTGAAACTTTCTCACCTGTTAGAAACTACTCTATTACACACATGCTAATAGTCAGTCCCAATCAGAGCATTGATTCTGTGCTAAGAATCCTCCTAAATCTCCATCCTGAAAGAATCCCTGTTAACTCCAGACTTTTGACTAAAAAAGAGACCATTATTTATTAAAGTGTTTTATTTTTTTTAGTTTGAAGGAAAATAACAATGTTTGCAGCTTATTGAAGTTTTTTGTTGAGGAGAGGGAGTCGGCGCGTAGCGGTAAAACTGGACAGTTCGTAGAAAACCTTTCAGTGGTTTTGGAAATGTTACGTTCACATGAGTTTGTAACATTGAGCTTTAGTTGGTCAATGTTGAGAAACATTGAGCAGGTAGGAGTTGGTTGGAATGTAAATCCTGGTTACCATGGTGAGGGTAGGAACGTAGATCCTGGTTACCATGGTGAGGGTAGGAACGTAGATCCTGGTTACCATGGTGAAGGTCGGAACGTAGATCCTGGTTACCATGGTGAGGGTAGGAACGTAGATCCTGGTTACCATGGTGAGGGTAGGAACGTAGATCCTGGTTACCATGGTGAGGGTGGGAACGTAGATCCTGGTTACCATGGTGAGGGTGGGAACGTAGATCCTGGTGACCATGGTGAGGGTAGGAACGTAGATCCTGGTTACCATGGTGAGGGTAGGAACGTAGATCCTGGTTACCATGGTGAGGGTAGGAACGTAGATCCTGGTTACCATGGTGAGGTGGGAACATAGATCCTGGTTACCATGGTGAGGGTGGGAACGTAGATCCTGGTGACCATGGTGAGGGTAGGAACGTAGATCCTGGTTACCATGGTGAGGGTAGGAACATAGATCCTGGTTACCATGGTGAGGGTAGGAACGTAGATCATGGTTACCATGGTGAGGGCAGAAACGTAGATCCTGGTTACCATGGTGAGGGTAGGAACGTAGATCCTGGTTACCATGGTGAGGGCAGGAACGTAGATCGTGGTTACCATGGTGAGGGTAGGAACGTAGATCCTGGTTACCATGGTGAGGGTAGGAACGTAGATCCTGGTTACCATGGTGAGGGTAGGAACGTAGATCCTGGTTACCATGGTGATGGTAGGAACGTAGATCCATCCTTGCCCCACTGTGAACAAGACCACAGGGTACTTTAACTGCCCCCCTTTGGGCAGGAATTAAAGGAATCTGTTTAGATAAAAAGCTGGCAGATTATTTCAGATTTAATAACCAGGGTGTTGATCTGGGACAAGAGAGCATTCCTGAGCGGTTTGTCTGGAGCAGGATGACGGTTTAAAACTCCACCTTTAAAATTCTTTCCTGTGCATTTGAAGGTAAACATGATGAAAACTCTCCGGTTTGGAAGTGAACCGGTCTCCGTGGCGACCAGAAGGTGATGCAACCCTGAGGTAAAAAAAAGTAGACTAAATAAAAGATGTGATTACAGTGAGAAGTTCCTCCTGAGGTTAGATCGGACCGGATCAGACGAAAAAAGGATGTTTTATTAATGAAAACAGCTCAAAGAATCACAGTTTGTCTTTTTGTTTTAGTCCAGTTTCACCACGTTGTTATGAAACCATTCCGACAGATCACATTCATCTGGTCTAAACTGCTGATTTTTTTATCCATCATGTAAACATCCACTAATTTGATTTGTGAAGTTTTCCTTTAATTAGAATCCTCTGAGGTTTCCAGCTCTGGACGCACGCTGAGTTTAGCCTCAGTAATTATTTTCTGTCGTTAAGGAGGTGAAACGATGTAAATGTAATAATATGAAGCTTGCGGTTGGACTTGTTGACAGAGAGCTGGTTTATGAAGCAGGAGGAATCGATGCCAGAGGACATTATGAACATTTCTCAGTGTGTGACACGAGGAGAACGGCCTGTTACAACCTCATCTGCCGCTCCGTCCTGTCACAATAAAAATTCACATTGTGCTCCGACGTAAATGAATAATAACAGAAATAAGATTCTGCTGTTCAAACAGGAATCACAAGCCATCCACACACACACACACACACACACACACACACATTACCTGGAATGGATGTGACAGTGTGTGAGAGCTGATGACATTTAATCTAATCTGTAATTACAGGGAGACAATGTGGTGTGACAGCGAGCGACTAAAAGCAACATGTCTGACGGTAAACATGGCAAAGCTGCTGGGATCAGCCAATCGCCCTCTTCTGCCTCCGTTCACAAGTGATTATAATGCCGTGACAGACTGTATGGAGACGTTTACTAAAGCTGACACGGCCCTGCGGTCCTACGGAGAGCGGGCCTGAAATTAGGCCGTCTAAGATTCAGCCAGCGAGACCGAGGAGAGGTCAAGGAGTGTTAGACGACAGTTATTCACCAGAGCAATCCTCTGTTGGGATGGAAAAGTGGGACCAAGGTGAAGAATAGTGAATCAGGCAGATTGGAATCGGGACAGAAGGTACCGCAGCAATCAGAAAGCGTGCAGCGAATGGCTGGTGTCCTACTTCCAAACCGACCGGTCCTCACTGGTTTTACTAAGCGTTCCACTGGGTTTCCTCCCATTAAAAATATGGTCCATAAAAATATTACCTTCTTTTTTCTGTTTGAATTCTAGAGCTGCTTCAAGTCCTAGAAGCATTTTTATGATTGTTTTGATCTAAAATGTCAATTTTCACAACAATGTTTCTAAAAGTTGTGATTTTTTTTTAAAAAAAATCTTCAAAATCACTTTTGTTTACAATTAAACTGTTTTTGCCATTTTTAAGAAACATTAATAGTGATTTTAAATGGAGATTAGATTCTATTTCTACGGCACTTTTCCACCTGCGTTGGTTCTCTAAGGTCTTTACAGTGTAGCTCACACACACATACACACACACACACACACACACACACACACACACACACACACACACACACACACACACACACACACACACACACACATTCATACCTGATGGTGGAAGCTGACATGCAAGCTGTAAACCCCCATCAGCAGACATTGGGGGTTCAGTGTCTTGACGGTGGTGAAGGAGGTGAAGCACTCAGAACTCACCAGAATGAGAGACCCGAGATAGAGCTCGGCAGGGTGCACCAGGAGCAGGGTGCACCAGGAGCAGGGAGCACCAGGAGCAGGGAGCACCAGGAGCAGGGTGCACCAGGAGCAGGGAGCACCAGGGAGCAGGGTGCACCAGGAGCAGGGTGCACCAAGAGCAGGGCGAGGGGGCAGAGGGAGAGCCCTGAAGGATGATGAGGGACCAGAAGGTGGAGCTCAGCTCACACACTCATTCCTAGGGGTTAATTTCTTATCAGCCAATCAACCTAACATGTATGTTTTTGGAGAAAACCAGAGAAAACCCACACATACACAAGGAGAACATGCAAACTACACACAGAAAGACCAGTGTTTCATGTTCTCCTTGTGTATGTGTGGGTTTTCTCTGATTTCCTCCAAAAACATACATGTTAGGTTGATTGGCTGATAAGAAATTAACCCCTAGGAATGAGTGTGTGTAGATGGTTGTGTGTGTGTGTGTGTGTGTGTGTGTGTGTGTGTGTGTGTGTGTGTGTGTGTGTGTGTGTGTGTGTGTGTGTGTGTGTGTGTGTGGCCCCTCTACAGACTGGTGACCTGTTCGGGGTGTACCCTGGCTCTCACCTGAAATCAGCCAGATAGGCTCCGGCACCCCATGTGACCCTGTTAGGAACGAACGATTTAGAAAATGAAATAGAAAATGTTTCTTTATTTGGGAATGACGTTGAAACGTCGTAGAAACTTCCAATAAAAAGGATTCCTTAACTCCTCGTTTATACCGTCTAACATCCGGTCGTGGTTGGAGTTCATTGGCTGATTAGAAATGATGACGTAAGCGTCAGGTGACTGGAAACCAAACGGTAAAAGTAAATAATGATTGGCTGGCAGACCAGCAGCTCTTATCTGCTTCCAGACTGCAGACGTCATTTGGTCTCTCATTTCCTCTCTGTCTCTTTCTGTTCCACGCTCTACACGTTCATAAACTTTATGGAACGTCTCTAAGAGTCGACAAAAACACGTAAACTTTTTAAATCTTACATTTCAAGCTCATTTTTAAGCTAAGAGGGAGTCGATAGCTCAGTGGTAGAACGTTCGCCTTTGGACCAGAGGTTCTCACGAATGAATCCCACTGAGCTCTTGTCTCTGTCCTTGAAGAAGACACCTAACCCCCCGTTTCTCCCACCATTGGCCCCCTGGCAGCCTGCTGCAGTGCAATGCTGCACACAAATTTTCCCGTTGAGGGATGAATAAAAACATTAAAAAACAAATGTTCTCATTGAGTCTTAAGCACATAAAGAACCACCATTTGGTTTTTTAAACATTATTAAATGTTAATGATGTATTTTTACTGATTTTTAAACCATCATAACCGAGCAGGAAGTGTGACTGACCAATGACCAATAAGCACAGGCTCCTCCTTCTGAACCTGACACAGATCCTGAGTGAAGCATGAGAACAGATACTTTATTAATCCTCTGATGGGGGAGTCTCTGTGTCCGGTAGCTCCAAGCAGTCCTAGAGAGAGCTCCAAACAGCTTCAGAACAGCTGCAAGGTGGTGCTGAGGTGTGTGGGGTGGAAATCATCAGTGCTTCCTGTCTGAACATACCCGCCTTCACCTTGGAATTAAAGATGGTGGACTGCTGGTGTTGTTCCACCACAGTGAAGGATCAACATGTGGAGCTTTTAGAGACAGTTTAACATCTTATTAGGATTCACTGGAGCTTCAAACTTCATTACCAGGGTAACCCACATTCTACCCAGCCTAGAGCCAACTATCGTGTGTTCCACCAATGACTGTCCCAGCTCTATTTTTTCCATCTCGGCACCACCTAGTAGATGTTCTGAAGATCTTTGGAGCTCTCTGTTGGACTGCTTGGAGCTATGGACACTGATTTCTCCAAAAGGATCAAATAAAGTATCTTTATCTTTAAAACTGTTCTAACCTTAATTTTTTTCTGTGATTTTTTTTAACTCGTTTTTTGGCACGTTGTTGAGCAGGAAGTCGTCGACGCGTTACATTTTCAGTGTAAAATGCATTTTGGCATCAGGATCTGCACCTCCGACTTTTACTGAAAATATTCCAGCACGTATTCTTTAAATCACAGCATTAAAACTCTGTTATTTTTAAACGCGTACGGTGTTACTGTAATACCACCTAAACCGTAGCTCACAGGAAACCAGACGTAACTCCTGGAACCAGCTGGGAAACCTAAAAATAAAATCCACAGACATCTGCTGCGTTTAAACCCACAAACCATCATTAGTTTGTATTTATTCTGTTGCTTTGGGAAAATAAAAAGCTTCTCATTCTGTCATGTTTTTATAATAAACCCCCTCTTTATTATTTTTTTTTTTTGCTGCAGTCTGCTTCAGAGTTCATTCCCACCATGTGTTCCTGGAGGGCACGGCGGTGGGCACGGCGGTGGGCACGGCGGTGGAGTAGGACTAATTATTACATGTCATCACACATCAGATTAAAATCACTCTTTTTGGCCTCGTTTATCAGAACAGAAAAGTTAAAAAAACACAACGTGAGGTTTTTCACATTAAAAGACAGAAACTGGTTTAATAGAAACCATCATGAAACCATCAGATTGTAGGGTTTCAATCATTGTTTCCATGACAACACCAAACCCACCTGTAGGATGTGGAGTGTTTCTCCGTGTGGGAGTAAAACAGAATAATGAGATGTGTAAACGAATCAGGGTTTTTTTGACTCAACAGCAGCTGTTTTTTAAATCTAGTTGTTTTTTAAGTGTTTTTAACCGTTCAGAATGTTTTTTGACAGTTTTTTAAACTCTTGTACGTAGTTTTGTTTTGTTTTGTATTTTTTTTAACTTGGATTCGACCAATCAGACGAATGGCTTTTTAAATATATTGGTTTTATTATTTTTTTTCTCGACATGTTTCTAAAATTGATTTTACTTATTTTCTATGTTTTAGCTCCTGTTTTATTAAAAAAATAACCTGAAGTTCTTCAGCTGGTAAACTACCATTAGTTTTCAGGGTTCCTGCCCTGTTGTAGGTTGATCTTGGCTGGCATGGGAGTAAAACCCAGATAGAAAATCCAGCACGGAGACTCATAGTTAGTTGGCTGAGCTCTGCTGTGCTTTCTGGCTCCTCCTGCTGCGGCACTGATACCAGTTATACAGGCTTGACTTTCCATTGGACTCTGTCAGTAACGCATAGAGGGTGATCCTGGCACTGGGCACTCCAGGATCACCATACCACTTGGAGATCCTAAGGTCACCCCAGCCTTATTGTCTCAGTGCAGACTCCACACGGGGAGCAACAGATACCAGTTATAAGCCCAAAGCTGGTTGTTAGGGGTTGCTCTTGATGGTAGGGGGAGTCCTAAGACTCCATTTGGAAGTTACCTCCTGCCTCTACCAGGGCAGTCCTCGGGTAATAAGGTACTGCCCCGCCACAATTAGCTGCTTCATCGGGTTCATGAAGCTTG
>LR738547.1:808997-873997 GCA_902685375.1 Neostethus bicornis | reverse complement strand
AACTTTTGTCTTTCATTGGCCGCCACCGCGCAGGTCATCACAGAACCGACAGAACCCAGAGAGGAGGGAGGGAATCAGAGGAGGAAGAGAGGGAGACTCTAAATTTTAAAGCAGAAGAGAGAAATACTCGTTAGTTATGATTTCCAGAAAATAAAACTCGGTCTGGTTGTAAGTTTGAAGCATCCAGCGGATGTCCTAAAAGAGGCGGGGTTTAAATCTCTGAGCTTTACGTTCACATTCGGAACAAATTCTCACTGGAATGCACGGTGACGCAGTGGGTAGCACAGTGGCCTCACAGCAAGAAGGTCAGGGTCTGAGTCCCGGAGTGGAGGTGAGGCTCAGAACTCTGGTCTCTCTGTGTGGAGTTTGCATGTTTTCTCCATGGATGTTGAAAAGATGGTGAAATGGTGAAGTTTGAGAACAGATAGTGTTGTTCCACCACAGTGGAGGATGTGAGTTCACTGTAGATTTCAAACATCATTGGCACGGTGACCCACATTACGCCCAGCGCAGAGCCAACTGTTGTGGGTTCCACCAACAGCTGTTCGAGCTCTATTAAGCGGCTGCTCCAGCTCTACGTCACCCTACTTGGCATCACCGAGCAGCTGTTCTGAAGCTCTCTGTTGGACTCCAGAGCTCTACCAAACACACACATTTCTACACAGGGGAGAGATAAAGTATCTGTTTCTGATTTGTGATCCATCCTGGGAGGAGTTTTTCCTCCCAGAGAAGGAGGCTGTAAGGACAGGGACGTCCTGCCTCTGGTTTGTTTTGTTCTTACGGAGCTGATTCGATCGTATTAACTGTGTGTAAAGCTCTTTCAGAGACTGTAGTAAATAGAAATGAGTTCACGTATAATCGGTGTTCATGAATCCACGCTCACATTCAGATCTTTATAAACTCCTTCTGAATAATTTAATCTGGAACAAGAGGAGACTTTCTGACCCGTCGATGAGTTTCTGTCATAAATAATAAACATGCTGACGTTCGTCTCATCACGCCGTGATGTGTTCCACTCAGCAGTAGATCAATCAGGACGAGGTCCGTCTCGGTCTCTGATATCTGATAACACTTAAAGGAATCATGGACGTCTAGCTTTTTAAAACCGTTTACCACATTCCATTAAAACATTCATGAAGTGCTTTTTTTTATTTTATTTACTCAGTTATTATAAAAAAATGTTTCAAAGTGTTTTAACGACAGTGTTTGATGATCGAGACGTTCCGACTTCCATCTGAAAATCATTTTTAATCTGAAAGAAGGAACCTGAGAGCTGGTTTTATTTATTAATAATAATAAGCATTGTGCTTATAAAGCGCTCAAAGACGCTTCAGATATCCATCATTCATTCATCCATACCAGGTACTGGTAAGCTGCTGTTGTACCCACAGCTGTCCTGGAGCAAACTGACAGAAGAGAGGCGGCCATATTGCACCATCGGCCCCTCTGACCATCACCAACCGATCACACACACACACGCACACGATCCAAACCAGGCAACGTGGGTGAAGTGTCTTGCCCAAGGACTCAATGATACTTTGATCTCAACGGCCGTCCCTCTGTGGAACCTGGGGTTCCAGCGGTCTCCCATCCAAGTACAGACCAGACCCAGCCTGCTTAGCTTCTGAGGTCTGAGGATCAGGAATTGACGGGCCACAAACTTAAACTCCTCCACTTGTGGCAGGACTCTGACCTGCAGGGAGCGCTCCACACCCTTTTGGGTGAGGACCATAGTCTCTGATTTGGAGGCCCTGATCCCCATCATGGCTGCTTCCAACCGTAACCCTGTTAAAGACGACCATGTTTATTTAAATATGCTGTAAAATAGAACATATTAACCGTTTAAACCCCAACAAACCTCGTTAAGACTTTTAATCCGTGGAATGAAGTAAATTTTCTTTACATTTTGTAAAAACTTTTTTTAGTGTTGTTTGTTCTCAGAAATTAAAACATGGTTTTGATTAAACTTGAGATCGAACACTTCGTTAAAATGATGAATCATTCGGTTGAAAATCATTTAAAAAAGAAAATGTTTATTTAGAAAAACTAATTATCAGGAAACTCCAATTTACTGGTCCAATTATAATCCAATTAGATAGGAATCCATTATATTATCCTCATTAGTTAATAAGTGTGTTGGTATAAACGAGTTTATGCAGTAATTAGATCACCAGCAGACGAGTTTACAGATTAAATAAAAAAAACAAGCTATACTTTAGTTTCATTCAGTTTTGTTTAAAATTCAAGTAGTTTCTACAATTTTCTTTGTATTTATTTAACTTTTAATCAAAAAACACAAATTAAACCGAGCTTCATTGTGTTTGTTTATTGAATCTCTGAAAAGAAAAACTGAAAAACTGACTAAATTAAGCATTTAAATGTAAATATACAGAGTTAATTAAGTCCTAACGATATCTTATTTCTAGCTTAGCCGAGGGTTTGACCGCCAGGGTCCCCGTTGGCCGCTGCTGCCCATCCTTTACATTACCCGACCTCCAGGGCCCTTCCTGCAGGTAGTGAACCCACTGTGGTTTTATTCACAAATAGTGGACGAATAGAGAAGGAGATAGACGGACAGAACGGTGCAGCGTCTGCAATAATTAGGATGCTGTATCGATTTGTCGTGGTGAAGAAAGAGCTGAGCTGAAAAACGAAACTCTGGATTTAAAAGTTGATCTCTGTTCCTACCCTCACCATGGTAACCAGGATCTACGTTCCTACCCTCACCATGGTAACCAGGATCTATGTTCCTACCCTCACCATGGTAACCAGGATCTAGGTTCCTACCCTCACCATGGTAACCAGGATCTACGTTCCTACCCTCACCATGGTAACCAGGATCTAGGTTCCTACCCTCACCATGGTAACCAGGATCTAGGTTCCTACCCTCACCATGGTAACCAGGATCTAGGTTCCTACCCTCACCATGGTAACCAGGATCTATGTTCCTACCCTCACCATGGTAACCAGGATCTAGGTTCCTACCCTCATCATGGTAACCAGGATCTACGTTCTGCCCTCACCATGGTAACCAGGATCTACGTTCCTGCCCTCACCATGGTAACCAGGATCTACGTTCCTACCCTCACCATGGTAACCAGGATCTACGTTCCTACCCTCACCATGGTAACCAGGATCTATGTTCCTACCCTCACCATGGTAACCAGGTTCTACGTTCCTGCCCTCATCATGGTAACCAGGATCTACGTTCTGCCCTCACCATGGTAACCAGGATCTACGTTTACCAGCCGTTGCTCATCCGGGTTGATAGGGTTAGCCAGATGGGGTGGTTTGGGCATCTGGTTATGGTACATCCCTGGCTGGTGAGGTGTTCTGTTCCACCAGAATGAGACCTGTAGGCAGACCCAAGACCTGCTGGAGAGACTATGTCTCACATCTGGACAGGGAACACCTCGGGACCCTCCCGGGTGAGCTGGAGGATGCAGCTGGGATAAGAGAAGCCTGGGTGTCCCGTCTGAGGCTTCTGCCCCCGTGACCCGGCCATGGATAAGACTACGGAACGGAACAGATATTTTGATTCGATGCCTGATTTGAATTCAGGTTTTTTTTCTGTCAGTGAGTTTTAAATACAGCCAATCAGAGAGAAGCAGACCTTCAGCAGAACCCGGACAGGCCTGTCGTTAGAGCCTCCTTCACATTGGGTATAAAAGCAGATGAAACCTGAGCTCTGGTTTACTTTAACATGATTATTAACAAACTATTTCTAAAGGTTTTAAACACGTGGCTCCTGATGAGCAGGATGGACATGTGGATGTGTCCGTTGCCATAACGACTGTGTCTGAGATGACGGTAATTACAGGCTTTTCTTCAGGATGAATATCTGCTGGACGTTTTCTCCTGACGCTAATCACCGGTTAGCCGTTTCCCACCAATCAGACGGCTTTAAACAACCAAACCGTTAGTCTGAAGAAAAAAAAACATCAATAGGAGAAAGTTTTCACTTTAACTCGATAACTCAGTGTGTTGTTTTTATCACAAGATGGTGGAACGTTCTCACGATGAGCTGGAAAGGTTACATCATGTCATGATGGTGGTGAAGGTGGGGAAGTAAGACCCAGATGCACTGCCAGTTTTAACCAGACGTGGGCAGGCCCTGCACTCCTCCCCACAGCAGGGCAAGGGACCAAACGTGGAGGGACGCCATCATGGCTGCGGCATGAGATGTGTAGTCTGACTCAGACGTGAAGCAAACCAGGGCTTAAATAACTCGGGGGAAGACGAGACACAGCTGGAGGTATCAGGGAGAGGCGACCAGGACTGAGGGTGATGAGTTAGGACGGGATTTGGAGTCTAAAAAAAATTGAATAGAAATATTCACTCGAATTTAAGACGAACAAACAAGTCTCATTTTGTTTTCTAAACGATGCCGTATGATGTGTGTATGCTGGCGTGTGTGTGTGTGTGTGTGTGTGTGTGTGTACGATGCTGTTTTATCTTAAATAAGTTTGACTAACGGTCGGTTTGACCGTTTGATTCTTGAGAATCATTAAAAATAACAGAATCTTTTATTTTGAGCTCGTTTAGTGGATAAAAGGAAACACCCGGCCGTTCTAATCGGTTCTAATCACACACACTGTTTATTTTTATTACTGCTGTCATATTTTTAAACATAAGTTTATTCTTATGTTTTTTGACTCAAAAATCCTTTTTGTGCCAAAACGTGTTGTTTTATATGTAAATAAAAAAATTATCTTAGATTTTTAACAACATGTTAATTTCCTTTTATTTTAGCCTCTGATTAAAAAAAAACTGCTTTAAAAAAACAATTAATTTTCTATCAAATAAGAATCTGTTTTTATTTAATTTACTCTTTAAAATAGAAATGAGGTTTGTTTTTGTTTATCAAACATCGTTAATTTGTTTGGTTTGATTTATTCTTAATGAGGTAACGAGGGTTTAGGAGCCTATCCCGGTGAGAAGAAGGATACACCCTGAACAGTTCACCAGTCTGTTGCAGGGCAAAACACACACACACACACAACCATCACATTGGAGAAAACCCACACTCACATGAGGAGAACATGCAAACTCCACCCAGAAAGACCAGTGGTTCAAGTCTCCACCCCACCCTAGAACTTGAACCCTGACATTCTTACAGTGAGGTCACCGTGGTGACGGCTGCACCACCGTGCTATGATCATAAGGGTTAACTCTCGTTAATCAGTGTGATCATAAAAACACAACAGAGATGCAACTAGAGAATCTTTCTCCGCCGGTCTCAGAAAAACTCTTTCAACATTTTGTTTGTTGTTCTTCGTCGTTCTGCTGCGCCGTCATGACGTCCACAGGATGGTCCTCATTAAGTCCGGTCTGAAAGCCACCGTGTGGAGGTGGTGGTAAAGGTGATGAAGATCATTCAGACCTTACTGCAGAAGCTCCACTGTGTTCACACCTGATGGTGGTGGAAGCTCCCAACCACCATCAGGAGACATCTCTGAGGATTTGAACCGGTGAACGTCCGGTCGTCTCACCCACTGAGCCGTCCTGCACTCGTTTTGACTTGTCAACAGCTGTAAGGGGGGGGGTCATACTTAGTGGTATGACCTGGGTGAGAAGGAGAGTTGGTGGGGTTAGAGTTTGGAGGGTCAGTTCGAAAAAATGGGCACTGAAAATTCCAAAATGCTTGTAGTTAAGAAGGTACTAAAAAAAAAAAAAATGTCAGCGGGTGCAGTGGTTAGTACGGTGGCCTCACTGCAAGAAGGTCGGTATTTAAGTCTAGGAGTAGGAGACAAGCTTGAAACACTGGTATTTCTGTGTGTAGTTTGTATATTCTCCTGTGTATGTGTGGGTTTTCTCTGGTTTCCTCCAAATACATACATGTTAGGTTGATTGGCTGCTATGAGGCTGCCCCATGGATCGAGTGTGTGTGTGTGTGGCCCCACAACAGACTGGTGACCTGTTTGGGTGTATCCTGCCTCTCACCTGAAAGCAGCTGGGATAGGCTCTGGTACCCCATGCGATCCTAGTAGGAAGAAGTGGTTCAGAAGACAAAACAAAACAAAATGATGTCTCTGTCCTCCCGCTCCGTCCAGACGGGATCCATCTTGGAAAAAGCTTTAAAGTTTCTTATGAACAGAGTGTTTGATGATCGAGACGTTCAAATTATATTTTGAAATTATTTTCAATCAGAGAACTGGTTTTAGATAAACTAACCTGAGTTTGTCCAACCCCCTAAAAGAGGAGGAGCTAAAACCAACACACCTGTGGGTATGTAACTCATTAAACAGTGGGACGGTCGTAGTTTAACCTCTGATTGTCTCCTCGTGTCCTGACCTCTCGTCCTGACCTGAATCTGACTCACCAGTCAGACTTCACTATCATTCACACGCTTTTTAAAGATGTTTTTAAATCTTTAACTTGATCTTGTTTTTCTCTCTGGTTGGATTTAAACGCGTCCATGTTTAACGTCTCTGTTTCGTGACGAACGGAAGAAAAACTCAGACGAGCTTTGGTTTTCTGTTTTTATTTGAGCGCGTGTCGCTTTAAAAGATTGGTTTGATTTTATTTCCTTTTAAAAAAAAAAGGCTTCTTGATCTTTTTTTTTTTTTTTTAAGTTCAGATCTTGTTTTCTTTTTTATTTCGTAATCATAAAAGTAAATAATCTGAAAGCTGGATTAAAGCCGAATGAACCTGCTGAATGTGTTAAAAATGTACCTCAGATATTCCCAGGATGCACCTGTACGGCTCACGTGGGAAACGAAAACATCAATAAACCCGTTTCATCTGAAGAAAAAAAAAGAGATGAGTAAATAAACGAGAAGCAGATGAAGGGTTAAGCTCATTATAAGAGGATAACATCTCCTGACTGTCATGGTGACGGTGTGGAAGCAGACGCTGATGCGTTCAGGTGGAAAACTCTGAGTTAAAAAGCTCTGCTGAGCAAAGAGCCGAGGAGCAGTGAGCTGGAAGTTTTACTCACACGAGCTTTATCTCAGGGTTTATTTTAATAATAAATCATTAAAAACTCGGATAAAAACTTTCTGATTGTGATTTTTTTTAACGTTCATCACAAAATATTTTTACATTAATTTCACTGAGAAAATATTCATATAAATTATCTAAAAAAAATCACAGAAAGTTTGACTTTTGATTTTTTTTTTTTTTATCAGTTTTAAACCGAATTTAAAAAAAAAAAAAAAAAAAATCCTCCAGCGGGTCGTTCCAGTTTATTAAGCGGATCAATATTTTAACCAATCAGAGAAAGAAGAATAAACTCTGCTGCTTGAAAACAGGAAGTAGGTGGATCATTCGATGGAACGTTTTACTAAACAAAGAACTACCTAATACAGCCGGGGGGTCTGACCGCTACGGTCCCCGCCGTCAGCTACCAAACATCTCCTTCTCCACCCGACCACCGTGGTGGTGAGTCCACAGCAAGGGCTGTTCAGGCAGAGCCCGGCCGGGCCCCATGGGTGAAAGCCCGCCCACTAGGGTGTTCACTCTCATGCCTCTCCCTTAGGCCTGGCTCAAAGGGGGCGGAGCCCGGTGATCCATGCAAAATTTGGATCGGGCATGCGAAACTTTATCACGATGTTATTTCTTATTTGCAGTTTTTGAGAGCCACTCTTTGTGCAGCCCCTCACATAGGACATGCTCGCCTTGGGTGACCCCTCTCAGGGTGTTGGGGCATGCATACCCCTCCACCATGGTCAGGTGGCGGCTCAAACAGCCCTCACCTTTGGTTACCAGCTGTCAGTAGGAACTGAAAGAATGGGATTGTGGATACAAGTGGCTGAAATGATCTTCCTCTACAGGCTGGCTGGGCTCTCATTCAGAGATAGAGGGAGGAGCTCTGCCATCGGGAGGAGCTCGGAGTAGAGCTGTTGCTCTTCCAGGTCGAGAATAGCCAGTTGGGGTGGTTCGGGAATTTGGTTAAGGTGCCTCCCTCTGTGGTGAGGTGTGCGTCCCACCGGGAGGAAACCCAGAGGCAGACACTGGACCTGGTGGAGAGTCTATGTCTCACAGATGGACAGGGAACACCTCAGGATCCTCCTGGATGAGATGGAGGATTCTGTCAGGGTCAGAGAAGCCTGGGTTTCCAGTGTGAGGCTGTTGCTCCAGCAACCCGGATCTGGATAAACGGAACACAATAAAAAAAAAAAAACTGTTAAGGTCCATTTTATCAGATTGAACATGATTTTTGGATGGAAGTTGAAACGTCTTGATCATTGAACACACTGTCCAAGAAGACCCTTAGAAGACTTATGATGGATCCCTGCTGGATGAGTGAGGGATTACAGACTTACTACCAAACAAAGAGGGAATCCGCCGCCCGCTTCGTTCCTAACCTGCAGCCATTACGGGCGTTGGCTATCTCGGTCAAACCTTCATGACAGGCAGTCTGTGATGGATCAGGTAATTAGGTTGAGCTCCGTTAAACTACCATTGTTAACGTTTCTACCAGTAACCTACTTCCTCTGAACTAACTGGAACAGGCCTGTTAAACCAGCCTTACCTCCCCCTTCCCCATCGCTTCCCCAGGAGATGTGAGAAACAAATGTTTGGTAGGGTACGGCCCCCCGCAGCTCAGCAGTTTGTGAGTGTGCACTCCTCTTCTACAGGCTCGGATAATTATAGATGCAGCAGCACAAATACAGCTCGTCCATCTTCTCACAGCGCCCCCACCCAGAAAGGCACATTGATTTATCCTTACCTTCCCAGTGGCACACATGTCTCCATCCATGGCTGTACTGTCGTCCTGATAAAACCAGGTGAACTCCTACAGGAAGAAACACAGGTTTATTCTGACTAATCTCATCCAATCAGGACTTCTCACACCCAGACCTACAGCCTGAGAGAATCAGAACATTTTAAAAAGACGTAAAAATAAAGATTGGCTGAAGAATTTGGAATAAATGACTCTGAGAGGACGTCCAGGCAGACGGGGGTAAGAACATACAGTAGATCCTGGTTACCATGTTGAGGGTAGTAATGTAGATCCTGGTTACCATGTTGAGGGTAGGAATGTAGATCCTGGTTACCATGGTGAGGGTAGGAACGTAGATCCTGGTTACCATGGCGATGGTAGGAACGTAGATCCTGGTTACCATGGTGAGGGTAGGAACGTAGATCCTGGTTACCATGGTGAGGGTAAGAACATAGATCCCGGTTACCATGGTGAGGGTAGGAACATAGATCCTGGTTACCATGGTGAGGGTAGGAACGTAGATCCTGGTTACCATGGTGAGGGTAGGAACGTAGATACTGGTTACCATGGTGAGGGTAGGAACGTAGATCCTGGTTACCATGGTGAGGGTAAGAACGTAGATCCTGGTTACCATGGTGAGGGTAGGAACGTTGAGCGTCTGGTAAATCGAGAGCTTTGCTTTTTGTCTCAGCTATTTTTTTACCACGATAGATCAATGCAGTGTCCTAATTGTTGCAGACGCTGCACCGATCTGTCTGTTGACGTAACGTGTTGAATTAAATATGTAACGTAAGTATCGCTGGCTAGCTAGCAGCAGGTTCAAAGCGAGTGCATCCTGAAACGTGTCACAGATTGTCATCGTCCGAGTTTTTCCAAGTCTTTAATTCCATGTTTTTATGTAACACCCCTTCATCCCCGCCCACAGCGTCCCGCGTTAGTCTTCCTCCACCGCTCATCACTTATATCTACACATTTATAATCCACAGCCCGGCTCCTTTAACGGCTCCAGCATGTTTATATTTACAGCTTAACGGAGTAAAAAATGCCCGCAGGTCATCATTAGGAACCAAGATGGTTGGTCGCCTTGCTGTGTCACCACTTTGTTCTCTCTCTCTCTCTCTCTCTGCTCATGGTAACTCGTCCCTGCTATCCAAATAGCTTGACCCCAACCTGCTCGGGTTTTCTTCCCCTCTCCCAAAGCCCGCTCATTTCCTCCAGAGCCAGGACTGATTTACAGAGCGAGAAAGAGCATAGCCAAGGATGGAGAGATGAAATATTGATGAAAAGCTAAATGTGTGATTTGTAGCATGGCATCAAAGGCATCTGCTTCTCTGGTGCAGTGAGGAGAGAGAGAGAGGGAAGTTGGGGATGGATGGAGCGGACATGCAGATAGAGGCAGGAAGAGAACGAAAGGAGGACGTCCTGATGAAGGAGATGGAACATCAGGTCGCTATGGCAGCAGAGACTGAAGGTGGAATACAGACTGATCATAGCATCGGGTTCCTCCATCTTTCTTGTGTCTATACTCCGGTTTTGGCTTTGGTTCACAGGAAGACCAGCTGCAGATCCAATCCCAGATTCATGCCTCTAGATGGGATGGATGAACACGTGAACGGATGGATGGATGATGGTTTGGATGGACGATGAGTTCATACATGTGCTCTGTTATCCGGTTAATCACTTGTTTGTTTCCCATTGGATTTCAGCATCATTCTGGGGTTCAGATGGTCGGAGCATCACGGGATAAACATTGGAAAGTTGTATGGATAAACAGGAAGTGGATTTTCTAAAGTTAGAAGGTGTAAAACGATGCTTTTCCTGCTTCCATATGTCACACCCGGTCCCAACCAGAGAGGAACGGATTTTATTTTGATTCTAAGTGATGTGTGTGTCATGTACGTCATCATCATGAGCTTTATTCCAGACTCACGGTCCATTTACACACAGACAAACAGACAAGAAATAAAAAGATACAAGCTAGTTATAATAACATCTGTACTGACATTAGGATTCACTAGGACTCATTAGGATTCACTAGGACTCATTAGGATTCACTAGGACTCATTAGGATTCACTAGGACTCATTAGGATTCACTAGGACTCATCAGGATTCACTAGGACTCATTAGGATTCACTAGGACTCATTAGGATTCACTAGGACTCATTAGGTTTCACTAGGACTCATTAGGATTCACTAGGACTCATTAAATTTCACTAGGACTCATTAGGATTCACTAGGACTCATTAGGATTCACTAGGACTCATCAGGATTTACTACGACTCATTAGGATTCACTAGGACTCATTAGGATTCACTAGGACTCATCAGGATTTACTACGACTCATTAGGATTCACTAGGACTCATTAGGATTCACTAGGACTCATTAGGACTCATTAGGATTCACTAGGACTCATTAGGATTCACCAGGACTCATCAGGATTTACTACGACTCATTAGGATTCACTAGGACTCATTAGGACTCATTAGGATTCACTAGGACTCATCAGGATTCACTAGGACTCATTAGGATTCACTAGGACTCATCAGGATTCACTAGGACTCATTAGGATTCACTAGGACTCATTAGGATTCACTAGGACTCATTAGGTTTCACTAGGACTCATTAGGATTCACTAGGACTCATTAAGATTCACTAGGACTCATTAGGATTCACTAGGACTCATTAGGACTCATTAGGATTCACTAGGACTCATTAGGATTCACTAGGACTCATTAGGTTTCACTAGGACTCATTAGGACTCATTAGGATTCACTAGGACTCATTAGGATTCACTAGGACTCATTAGGACTCATTAGGATTCACTAGGACTCATTAGGATTCACTAGGACTCATTAGGTTTCACTAGGACTCATTAGGATTCACTAGGACTCATTAGGATTCACTAGGACTCATTAGGTTTCACTAGGACTCATTAGGATTCACTAGGACTCATTAGGTTTCACTAGGACTCATTAGGATTCACTAGGACTCATTAGGATTCACTAGGACTTATTAGGATTCACTAGGACTCATTAAGATTCACTAGGACTCATTAGGATTCACTAGGACTCATTAGGATTCACTAGGACTCATTAGGATTCACTAGGACTCATTAGGATTCACTAGGACTCATTAAGATTCACTAGGACTCATTAGGATTCACTAGGACTCATTAGGATTCACTAGGACTCATTAGGATTCACTAGGACTCATTAGGATTCACTAGGACTCATTAGGATTCACTAGGACTCATTAGGATTCACTAGGACTCATTAGGATTCACTAGGACTCATCAGGATTCACTAGGACTCACTATTGTGTTAGCAGAATCAATCACACGACATATGAACTTGTACATCAAAATTCTCACCAGAGCCTGAAAGCTGCTGACTCCGGCCCGGCAGAATGGGAGACTTACACTGCTGGACCCTGGGCTTTTTTAACAGCATGAGTGTTAATGTTCTGCGTGTGTGTTACTTTCTGTGTGTGTTTTCCTCTTGGTCAGAACACTCTTTAAAAAGAAATTTTTAATCTCCATGAGTTTAATTCTGGTTAAATAAAGGTTAATAAATAAATAAAGCAGTACCTGCTCACCTTGGAGCAAGTGATGCTCAGATTGTCCATGGAGACAATAATAAAAATAAATTTTATTTGTAACGCACTTTCTATCTCAGTGGAGATCTCAAAGTGATACAATGTAAAAAAAAAAAAAGCAACAACAAACAGCAAAATTAAATAAAACCACAAAAAAAAAAAACAAAAAAACAAAAAAACACTAAAAACTTTGTTGAAAAGCCTTTTGAAATAAAAATGTCTTCAGTCTTTTTTGTGGAGCCCTCAAGCTCTCGGGAAGATCGTTCCAGAGCCGTGGAGCAGCTGCCTGGAAGGCCCTGTCCCCCATAGTGGAGAGTTTGGTCCTTGGTTGGTGCAGGAAGTAGGAGGAGGAGGAGCGCAGGTCTTGGACAGTGGTGTGGAGGGTTAGGAGTTCTTGGAAAGAAGAACCAAAGTTTGATGGATCAGGCGACGCCTCGATGGGATGTTAGACTAAACTTTTAGATTTCATTCCGGCGTCTCAGCATCGACTCCACCGCTCACTTTGACCCTTCACATCCTCACAGCCACACTGCGTGACTAACTCTAGAAGTTACCGGGTTACCAACCAGTCATCTCTACATTCTAAGTTCTAAGAGTTTTGGACAGAGTCAGCGGAAGTTTACGTTTCATCTGGTTTAAAATCTGAAACCAAAGCAGCTGAAAGTGAAGCGGGATGAGTTGACGGAGGGTTGTGTGAGGATAAAAACATGGCCGTTCATCAGATTGTGTTAACAACATGTTAGCTAGTATAAAGTCCACATCCTTCAGAAGCAAATTCCTCTGACAGACGTGGGAGTAGAGAGAACTTTAATGATGGGAAGTTTGAGCCTCGTGAGCGTGGAGACGATGATTTTCTCATCTGTTCCTTTTGGACGCGTACCGATGGGAGTTTCCCTTCAAAGCTGAGAAATTATAGAAGGGATTATTTAAATGAATCCAGCAGACTAATTCACTAAGCTTTACACAGCGGAGTCAGAGTACACTCACTCAGAGAATCCTGGGTTTGAAACGGGAGGACAGGCTCGTCCAAACGAAACAATAAATTCACAAATGATTTCCTTTGAGAAGAAACGACAAACATCTCTTATTTATTTTTTAAAGGTACAGGCACCACGTACGGTGGCCGTGTGTGATCAAACTTAATCCAGATGTAAAGACAACCATACTTTCTCCTTCTCTGCTGTTTTTGAAGCTTCATTCTTCAGAAATGTTGCTCCGGGCCGTATAAGAGACTGGTGATGTGGTCGGGGTGTGCCCCGCCTCTCGCTTGTAATCGGCTGGGGTAGGCTACCGCTAGATTTTAGGATTCCCGCTGCTTTGCAGGTTGGTCTTGGCTTGTCAAACGTTGTGGGAGCAAAAACCAGACAGAAAATCCAGTACAGAGACCCGTAGGCAGTTGGCTGAGCTCTGCGAGGCTTACTGGCATCTCCTGCAGTAGCGCTGATACTGGCTGCGTCGACTTGCTTTATTGTCGGACTCTGTCAGTAACACAGAGCGGGGCATCCTGGCACTGGGCACTCCAGGATCTCCATACCACCTGTGGAGGTCACCTCAGCTTAGCTATCCCGACGCAGACTCAACACAAAGACCAACAGATACCAGTTATAAGCCCAGAGCCTTATATTAGAGCTTATAAAAGAGGTCTTTTATAAGCCCTCCTACCTTCAAGAGCACTAGGAGTTGCTCTTGAAGGTAGGAGGAGTCCTGAGTCAATTTGGAAGTTGCCACCTGCCTCAACCCGGGCAGCCCCCGGGCAATAAGGTACCACCCCGCCATAACGGGTTTCTTCATCGGGTGCCTGAAGCTTTGACAGAATCGATAAGCGAGTTGTAAAATTGAGCAAAACAAAAATGAACAGACTCTAATGTTTTTAGAGGCAGAAGAATCCAAATAATATCTTATTTAACAGTCTTTTCTTATGTACGGTCCTACTCTGACGGGGATTACCGTGTGTTTTCTAATTGTTTCTTCACTGCTTCAAATGCTTCATTTCACTGTCCTCAGTTCACTTCAGCTTCCGTCCACAAGTCTCCTCTTTAACCCACGTCTAACCAGCTTCTGACTTTCCTTAGAGTCATAATAAAGTCTCAAACCCAATTTAAACGGGTGGATTTTAAAAGGTGAGCTTCATAAACGAGTGTCCTGTTTTTTTCAGCGTGGTCAAGTTGATTAAAAACAAGACGACTATGATTAATGTTAAACGTGTGACGTATAAATCCATCCCCTTTTCTTCTGCCATTGGCTTTATTTTACTTCCACAGTTTGTTTGAGTGTTTTTTGGTGGATTTAATGAAGCAGAAAGAGTTTTGGAGTGTGAGCAGAAGGACAGTGAACTGAAGATCAACCTCCAGACTGGTGCTGGTAACATTCAGGCCTCAGCAGCACGTAATGTACACACTGCTTCCCTGTCACTCTCAACTTCTTTTCCTACTCTTCCACCCTTCACTAACTCCTCTTTTATCCCGGCCAAATGCTAATGCAGCCAGAAGGCTCTTTGAAATTGAAATGATGTGAAAATAGAATTGCAATGGCAAATGAGCTGTGGTTGCCGGTACCGTTGGGGCCAAATGAGCCCTTTGAACATGTCTCTCCCACTGCGAGAGGTCCTTGTTCTGGGCCGTCATCTCTGGCACTCCCTCCCATTTTACATCCACATGAGAGCGCCCGATACGGCCGAGATCAAGCTGCAGTTGATTGGAAAGGAGTCTATTGATTCCACCGTTTCACATAAACACACGTCAAACTGTTAGGTTTGTCTTTTTAGTCGAGTGTTAAATTCTAGAAACGCCATTCCAGCTGTTTTACTTTGTTCCATCTGGTGCAGAAAACACAGACGAGCTGGTTTTATTCCAGAAATACGACGATCTCATGAATATCACCGAAAAAAAAGTAACAAAAATTCACAACACAATAAAAAGAAGGAGTTAAATGTTGCTTGAATTCAGAAGATTTAACAATGTTTTTATAATTAACTTCTTATTTCAAAATTAAAACATTTGTTTACAGAATTTCTGAATGTTTTAAACACATAATTTAACCATAAAATTATGGTTAAACATGTAAATTATGTCAAAACAAAAACATAAATAAAAAAACATATTTTTTTCTGAGAAAAAACATTTATTTAGAAAATATTTTTTAACTGATAAAGTTTGAGAACTTTGGAAATATTTTGTAAAATCAGGCTCCTCATTGGTCCAAGGGTTAGCACAGTGAGCTCACAGTAAGAAAGTCAGGGTTCAAATCCAAGGTGGGGGATGAGGAATTACATACTGTTGACACACTGGTCTTTCTGTGTGTAGTTTACATGTTCTCCTTGTGTATGTGTGGGTTTTCTCTGGTTTCTTTCAAAAACAAACATGTTAGGTTGATCAGCTGCTATGAAATTACTCCTAGGAATGTGTGTGCGTGTGTGTGGCTCTGCAACAGACTGGTGACCTGTTCGGGGTGTATCCTGCCTCTCACTTGAAATCAGCTGGGACAGGCTCCAGCACACACCACCCTCACCCCATCCCGACCCCGTCGGGAATGAGCGGTTTACAAACAAGATTTAGTTTTTTTCCGGAAGAAAAATTTGTTAGAAAAACTTTTTTTTAAAAAACTAGGATGAATATTTTGGAAATATTATGCACGTAAAAAAAAATAAAAAAAAGTAAATTCTGAACCGTCAGCAGCTCGACTCGAGATCAAATCTGGTTAGAAGTTAGAAAAAGAAAATCAGAGGAAGAAAAAAAAAAGAAAAGAAAAGAGATGAGTTCACATCAATCGATCATGAAAGAACCATCGATCTCTGAGAAAGTTCAACCTGGTTTTTAAACATGCAGCAAAACTCTGTGGATTTGATCACTTTTACACACACACACACACACACACACACACACACACACACACACACACACACACGCTCGAACGCACAGTCACACAACCAACACAGGGTCAGGATATTGACTAAAACTGGTGTGTAAATGTAGCAGATGTTTTGGAGTGAGATGGAGACCATGAAGCGTCTTTATTCAGACTTTTTATGGACGTGTTTTTAAACGTAAATAATGTGTCTGAGACGTTAGAAGTGATTTACCTGTTCAACCAACTTAATGTGTGTGTTTATCCAGCGTGGGTGGGTTAGTGTAAACGAGACGAGTCTTTTCCACATGACGTTCCAGGTGGTTTATACTCGGGGTTGGATGGTTTGGTGACGGTACGTTATGAGGTTACCATCTGTAAACAGGACTGAGAAAGAAATGGGCTGAACACACAGCCCTGTGGAACACACTGCCCTGTGGAACACACAGCCCTGTGGAACGCACTGCCCTGTGGAACACACTGCCCTGTGGAACGCACTGCCCTGTGGAACACACTGCCCTGTTGAACACACTGCTCTGTGGAACACACAGCCCTGTGGAACACACTGCCCTGTGGAACGCACTGCCCTGTGGAACACACAGCCCTGTGGAACGCACTGCCCTGTTGAACACACTGCTCTGTGGAACACACTGCCCTGTGGAACACACAGCCCTGTGGAACACACTGCCCTGTGGAACACACTGCCCTGTGGAACACACTGCCCTGTGGAACACACAGCCCTGTGGGACTCCTGCAGTAGTGACGGATCTACACACACAGACAGGAATGTAGATCCTTGTTACCAGGGTGAGGGTAGGAACATAGATCCTGGTTACCATGGTGAGGGTAGGAACATAGATCCTGGTTACCATGGTGAGGGTAGGAACATAGATCCTGGTTACTATGGTGAGGGTAGGAATGTAGATCCTGGTTACCACGGTGAGGGTAGGAACATAGATCCTGGTTACCATGGTGAGGGTAGGAATGTAGATCCTGGTTACCATGGTGAGGGTAGGAACATAGATCCTGGTTACCATGGTGAGGGTAGGAATGTAGATCCTGGTTACCATGGTGAGGGTAGGAACATAGATCCTGGTTACCATGGTGAGGGTAGGAACATAGATCCTGGTTACCATGGTGAGGGTAGGAATGTAGATCCTGGTTACCATGGTGAGGGTAGGAACATAGATCCTGGTTACCATGGTGAGGGTAGGAATGTAGATCCTGGTTACCATGGTGAGGGTAGGAACATAGATCCTGGTTTCCGTGGTGAGGGTAGGAACATAGATCCTGGTTACCATGGTGAGGGTAGGAATGTAGATCCTGGTTACCATGGTGAGGGTAGGAACATAGATCCTGGTTACCGTGGTGAGGGTAGGAACGTAGATCCTGGTTACCATGGTGAGGGTAGGAACGTAGATCCTGGTTACCATGGTGAGAGTAGGTACATGGATTGACCGGTGATTCCAGAGCTTTTCTTTTCTCTTTCTTCACTAGGATGGATTTTGTGTCCTGAATATTGCAGACGCTGCATCGATCCGTCTGTCAATCTCCCGGGAGGAATTCCAACTGAAGAATTTATAAATACATATTTTATTTTATTACATACTGTATGTAACATATTCTTTTTGTTCGTGTGTGGCAGACACACACATACACACACACACACACACACACACACACACACACACACACACACACATACACACACACACACACACACACACACACACACACTCCCTGGTAGTGCTGGAACACTGGATACAGATTGACATCCACACGCTTGTTTTTATATGATTATGTATTTCTGTAAATCCAACATGTCTGAATGTGAAATCAAAACATTGATGCATGACTGCAGAAACAATGTGTGTGTGTGTGTGTGTGTGTGTGTGTGTGTGTGTGTGTGTCTGTGTGTGTGTGTGTATAAATGTAATCTCCAACTGTGTCCACCAACTCATCTGGAAACAGTGGCAGCTCCTTGTGTGTGCGTCCTGGCCCTCGCTTACATGCCCCCGTTTTAACCCCGTCTGCTTCTACAAAGTGCTTTACGCTGTTTCTCTTTCATGCGTTTACACACACACACACACACACACACACACAGACACACACGTACACACACAGAGTCAGCGATATGCAGACTGTCCTAGTGTCTGGTTCAAGGACACGGTGCCACATGGAGATCAAAGTGAGGAAACATCTTGTGAGGTTTCACCCGGAGGAACACTTTTATAAACTCATTCTGTTTACACTGGCTCTGCTCTGTGTGTGTGTGTGTGTGTGTGTGTACAGTAATGACGGGTCAGTATGTGATGGAGGTGAAACATCCCATCATGTCCAGATGATGACAGGTGGAGCTCAGCAGGTTGTTCCCAGTTTATTTTCTCATGTATTTACATCGAACCAATAGAAATGAGTGTAAACCAGTGACAGTGGTATGACTGGTGCACCAAACAGGAAGCTCACCTCGCTCCGGAGACATACATTAAAAACTCAGCAGTTATTACTTGCTCACTGATGTTGTCAAGGTAACGAGTCTGACATAAACACCTTATTTAAGACCATCTTTTAGACTTTTTGTTGTTATTTTTTCCGTTGGACAAGTTGTGTAAATAACCGGCCAATCAGATGCCCCGATTAAACCTTTCACTTGATAGACAGATTGAACTAAGCCAATGACTGCAGGGAACTAACCAGGCTGTCGCCACCCAGTGTCCCCGCCCACTGTGAGGGGAGTGAACCCCAATGCTGCGAGGTCAGACTGTTTCCATGGAGACAAAGAACTAATGTTTTAGGGTGGCAGGGTGCCAGACGGTGAGTCAGATGACTTGGCTCTCTTTCAAAAAGTTAGTTCCTGGTTGCCAACGTGCTCACCAGGCATATTTCTGGCTTTGAAAATACAACATGGTGCCGTCCATTTTGCCCAAAAAATGGTGATTGCCGACAGCTCGTACAGATTGTTCAGAATACGTGTCTCTGATACTGAAGGTTTCTGACATCATAAATAAAAAATTTAATTTGGAAAAAACTCTCAAATAAATTGACAAAATATGTCAGAGAAACCTGATGAGGATCCACATGAAGGAGAGATCCCTCCCCCGGGACGAGCTGACTGTTAATTAAATATGATCTTATTCTGAAGAAATCAGTGATGTTTTTCCTCCTGATGGAAACAAGATGGTAGATCAAACACAGAGACCTCCTCAGTCTGGATACAGTGAAGGAAGACATGAACCCTAGATGATGCAGGAGACAGGGTTAGATGGAGGACACTGACGTGCTGTGGCGCCCCCTGGACGGAGATGCTAGAAGGAGAAGAAGAATAATTAATAAAGGAATGCTAACTGGTTGCTATTGGCTACCAGTGTTCTTACTGTTCCGTCATCTTCCGCTTGTTCCGGGGTCGGGTCGCGGGGTCAACAGCCTCAAACGGGCAGCCCAGGCCTCTCTCTCCCCGGCTGCATCCTCTAGCTCACCCGGAAGGATCCCAAGTCGTTCGCCGGCCAGCTGTGAGACATAGTCTCTCCAGCAGGTGCAGGGTCTGCCTCTTGGTCTCCTCCCAGTGGGATGTGCCCAAAACATCCGTCCGCGAGGCGCTCAGTGGCATCCTGACCAGATGCCCGAACCACCCCATCTGGCTCCTCTCGACCTGGAGGAGGAGCGGCTCAACACCGAGCTCCTCCCGGATGGCAGAGCTCTTCACCCGATCTCTGAATGAGAGTCCAGCCACCCTGCAGAGGAAGCTCATTTCGGCCGCTTGTATCTGCAATCTCATTCTTTCAGTCACCACCCACAGCAGGTTACCATGGTGAGGGTATGAACCTAGATCCTGGTTACCATGGTGAGGGTAGGAACGTAGATCCTGGTTACAATGGTGAGGGTAGGAACGTAGATCCTGGTTACCATGGAGAGGGTAAGAACGTAGATCCTGGTTACAATGGTGAGGGTAGGAACGTAGATCCTGGTTACCATGGTGAGGGTAGGAACTTAGATCCTGGTTACCATGGGGAGGGTAGGATCATAGATCCTGGTTACCACGGTGAGGGTAGGAACGTAGATCCTGGTTACCATGGTGAGGGCAGGAACGTAGATCCTGGTTACCATGGTGAGGGTAGGACCGTAGATCCTGGTGACCACGGTGAATGTAGGAACGTAGATCCTGGTTACCATGGTGAGGGTAGGATCATAGATCCTGGTTACCACGGTGAGGGTGGGAACGTAGATCCTGGTTACCATGGTGAGGGTAGGAACGTAGATCCTGGTTTCCATAGTGAGGGTAGGAACGTAGATCTCGGTTACCATGGTGAGGGTAGGAACATAGATCCTGGTTTCCATAGTGAGGGTAGGAACGTAGATCTCGGTTACCATGGTGAGGGTAGGAACGTAGATCCTGGTTACCATGGTGAGGGTAGGAACATAGATCCTGGTTACCATGGGGAGGGTAGGAACGTAGATCCTGGTTTCCATAGTGAGGGTAGGAACGTAGATCTCGGTTACCATGGTGAGGGTAGGAACATAGATCCTGGTTACCATGGTGAGGGTAGGAACGTAGATCCTGGTTTCCATAGTGAGGGTAGGAACGTAGATCTCGGTTACCATGGTGAGGGTAGGAACATAGATCCTGGTTACCATGGGGAGGGTAGGAACGTAGATCCTGGTTACCATGGTGAGGGTAGGAACGTAGATCCTGGTTACCATGGTGAGGGTAAGAACGTAGATCCTGGTTTCCATAGTGAGGGTAGGAACGTAGATCTCGGTTACCATGGTGAGGGTAGGAACATAGATCCTGGTTACCACGGTGAGGGTAGGAACGTAGATCTTGGTTACCATGGTGAGGGTAGGAACGTAGATCCTGGTTACCATGGTAATGGTAGGAACGTAGATCCTGGTTACCATGGTGAGGGTAGGACCGTAGATCCTGGTGACCACGGTGAATGTAGGAACGTAGATCCTGGTTACCATGGTGAGGGTAGGAACGTAGATCCTGGTTACCATGGTAATGGTGGAACGTAGATCCTGGTTACCATGGTGAGGGTAGGAACGTAGATCCTGGTTACCATGGTGAGGGTAAGAACGTACAGTGGTGGTCAAAAGTTTACATACACTTGTAAAGAACATAATGTCATGGCTGTCTTGAGTTTCCAGTTATTTCAACAACTCTGATTCTTCTTTGATATAGTGATTGGAACAGATCCTTCTTTGTCACAAAAAACATTCATGAAGTTTGATTCTTTTATGACTTTATTATGGGTAAACTGAAAATGTGACGAAATCAGCTGGGTCAAAAATATACATACAGCAACATGAATGAGCAATTTTGGAGACTTAGAAAGTTGTGTCAATGACATGAGCTTCATAGCATGACCTCTTAACTTCTTGTGAGTGATTATGAGTGACTACAGCTGGTGACTTCTCTGAGGCCATTTAAAAAGGGCTCATTGGATAAAAACACCCACAAACGCTACAATGGGAAAGTCAAAGGAGCTCAGCACAGATTTGAAAAAGAGAATCATTGACTTGAACAAGTCAGGAAAGTCACTTGGAGCCAATTCAAAGCAGCTGCAGGTTCCAAGAGCAACAGTGCAAACAGTTGTTTGTAAGTATAAAGTGCATGGCACTGTTTTGTCACTGCCACGATCAGGAAGAAAACGCAAGCTGTCACCTGCTGCTGAGAGAAAACTGGTCAGGAGGGTGAAGAGTCAACCCAGGAGCACCAAAAAGCAGATCTGCCAAGAATTAGAAGCTGCTGGAACACAGGTGTCAGTGTCCACAATCAAGCGTGTTTTGCATCGCCATGGACTGAGAGGTTGTCGTGCAAGAAGGAAGCCCTTGCTCCAAAAGCGGCACCTTAAGGCTCGACTAAAGTTTGCTGCTGATCACATGGACAAAGTTCTGTGGTCAGATGAAACAAAAATTGAGCGGTTTGGCCACAATGCCCAGCAATATGTTTGGAGGAGAAAAGGTGAGGCCTTTAACCCCAAGAACACCATGCCTACCATCAAGCACTGTGGTGGTAGTGTTATGCTGTGGGCCTGTTTTGCTGCCAATGGAACTGGTGCTTTACAGAGAGTCAATGGGACAATGAAGAAGGAGGATTACCTTCAAATTCTTCAAGAAAACCTGAAGTCATCAGCCCGAAGGTTGGGTCTTGGGCGCAGTTGGGTGTTCCAACAGGACAATGACCCCAAACACACATCAAAAGTGGTAATGGAATGGCTAAATCAGGCTAGAATTAAGGTTTTAGAATGGCCTTCCCAAAGTCCTGACTTAAATCCCATTGAGAACATGTGGATAATGCTGAAGAAACAAGTCCATGTCAGAAAGCCAACAAATTTAACTGAACTGCACCAATTCTGTCAAGAGGAGTGGTCAAAGATTCAACCAGAAACTTGCCATAAGCTTGTGGATGGCTACCAAAAGCACCTAATTGAAGTAAAAATGGCCAAAGGACATGTAACCAAATATTAGCATTGCTGTATGTATATTTTTGACCCAGCTGATTTCGTCACATTTTCAGTTTACCCATAATAAAGTCATAAAAGAATCAAACTTCATGAATGTTTTTTGTGACAAAGAAGGATCTGTTCCAATCACTATATCAGAGAAAAATCAGAGTTGTTGAAATAACTGGAAACTCAAGACAGCCATGACATTATGTTCTTTATAAGTGTATGTAAACTTTTGACCACCACTGTAGATCTCGGTTACCATGGTGAGGGTAGGAACATAGATCCTGGTTACCATGGTGAGGGTAGGAACATAGATCCTGGTTACCATGGTAATGGTAGGAACGTAGATCCTGGTTACCATGGTGAGGGTAGGAACGTAGATCCTGGTTACCATGGTGAGGGTAGGAACGTAGATCCTGGTTTCCATAGTGAGGGTAAGAACGTAGATCTCGGTTACCATGGTGAGGGTAGGAACATAGATCCTGGTTACCATGGTGAGGGTAGGAACATAGATCCTGGTTACCATGGTAATGGTAGGAACGTAGATCCTGGTTACCATGGTGAGGGTAGGAACGTAGATCCTGGTTACCATGGTGAGGGTAGGAACGTAGATCCTGGTTTCCATGGTGAGGGTAGACACGTAGATCCTAGTTACCATGGTGAGGGTAGGAACGTAGATCCTGGTTACCATGGTGAGGGTAGGAACGTAGAACCTGGTTTCCATGGTAAGGGTAGGAACGTAGATCCTGGTTACCGTGGTGAAGGTAGGAACGTAGATCCTGGTTACCATGGTGAGGGTAGGAACGTAGATCCTGGTTACCATGGTGAGGGTAGGAACGTAGATCCTGGTTACCATGGTGAGGGTAGGAACGTAGAACCTGGTTTCCATGGTGAGGGTAGACACGTAGATCCTGGTTACCATGGTGAGGGTAGGAACGTAGAACCTGGTTTCCATGGTGAGGGTAGACACGTAGATCCTGGTTACCATGGTGAGGGTAGGAACGTAGATCCTGGTTACCATGGTGAGGGTAGGAACGTAGAACCTGGTTTCCATGGTGAGGGTAGGAACGTAGATCCTGGTTACCATGGTGAAGGTAGGAACGTAGATCCTGGTTACCATGGTGAGGGTAGGAACGCATATACTGGTTACCATGGTGAGGGTAGGAACGTAGATCCTGGTTACCATGGTGAAGGTAGGAACGTAGATCCTGGTTACCATGGTGAGGGTAGGAACGTAGAACCTGGTTTCCATGGTAAGGGTAGGAACGTAGATCCTGGTTACCGTGGTGAAGGTAGGAACGTAGATCCTGGTTACCATGGTGAGGGTAGGAACGTAGATCCTGGTTACCATGGTGAGGGTAGGAACGTAGATCCTGGTTACCATGGTGAGGGTAGGAACGTAGAACCTGGTTTCCATGGTGAGGGTAGACACGTAGATCCTGGTTACCATGGTGAGGGTAGGAACGTAGAACCTGGTTTCCATGGTGAGGGTAGACACGTAGATCCTGGTTACCATGGTGAGGGTAGGAACGTAGATCCTGGTTACCATGGTGAGGGTAGGAACGTAGAACCTGGTTTCCATGGTGAGGGTAGGAACGTAGATCCTGGTTACCATGGTGAAGGTAGGAACGTAGATCCTGGTTACCATGGTGAGGGTAGGAACGCATATACTGGTTACCATGGTGAGGGTAGGAACGTAGATCCTGGTTACCATGGTGAAGGTAGGAACGTAGATCCTGGTTACCATGGTGAGGGTAGGAACGTAGATCCTGGTTACCATGGTGAGGGGAGGAACGTAGATCGACTTGTAAATCGAGAGCTTTGCTTTTCGGTTCAGCTCTCTCTTTACCACGACGGACCAATGTAGCGTCCTAGTTATTGCTGACGCTGCACCGATCCGCCTGTCGATCTCCCGCTCCATCCTTCTCCCACTCGTGAACAAGATCCCGACATACTTACGTAAACTCCTCCACTTGGGGCAGGACCCTGCCCCTGGCCCGCTGGCTACCAGTGTGAGTTACAATCATTTTTTTTCTGTCTTTGTTGGAATCGTTTTTCTGGATCTACTTTCTTGGTTTTTGTTTGTTTCGGTCATTAAACGTGAAACGTGCTTCATCCTCACACACGTTCTCTAAACTGGAAACACATAAGGATGACGAACCAGACGACATGTTTAAGGTTTAACCTCTAATATTTAAAGATTTTTTTATTTAAGGTTTGAATGAAACAAAGTGATTTCTCATCCTGTGAAAGAGAGGAGTGTGTGAGTGGGATGGATGGATCAGAGCAGGAATGAGTCACAGTCAGCAGTGAGAGGAGGGGGGAAATATGACGGAGGGTGATGAACATGTGACAGGATGTGAAGAACAGAGCGAGTGTGAGGACACACACCTGGTTGGCTGGCTCCACCTGGCCTCCTGCCCAGAATGGAAATACCCGCTGACATGATGGACATTTCATTTAATAATCAGTGATTGATCGCTGCTGGTAATGATGTATAAGCAGGAAGATTTAGGATTGGAGAATATTCTCAGTCGATAAATGGAGGCTGCGTGGCGCTGCGGAGGGAGACGCGATGTTGCCGATAGCAACCTTCCCCTCCGCTCATCAATATGGCGTCTCTCTCTGTGCCAGAGGCAATTAGCAGCACAGAGTCGTGTTGTTGAGTCACATCGACCTCACCCTGCTAATTAGACACACTTGACCTTTTCTGGATGAGGATAATTCCAGTGATGAGATTAAATAAAATATATAGAGGAGCCACGTTTTATTCACGTTAGACGTGTTCAGATGACGACACGATCGATTCACAAAGTGGACAAGATGAGAAATAAAAAGCTTGGATGTGTGATGAACAGGTGTGTTACAGTATGATACATCCAGGTTAGACAGGATGAGGTGTGATGGCGGCGTCCGGTCGGATGCGGTGTGTAGAAGATGAAACGTCTCTCCTCGTATGTACTTAAATATCAAAAACACATTTTAATTTTATTGTTTACTCTTTTAAAAAGTATCAGTTGTGATGTGTGATAGAAGAGTTTCAGATAAAATGAAAACAAAAGTGTACAAAACCGTGGTGAGAGCGGCCATGCTGATTGGTCTAGAGACAGTGTGGTGAGAGCGGCCATGCTGATTGGTCTAGAGACAGTGTAGTGAGACCGGCCGTGCTGATTGGTCTAGAGACAGTGTGGTGAGAGCGGCCATGCTGATTGGTCTAGAGACAGTGTGGTGAGAGCGGCCATGCTGATTGGTCTAGAGACAGTGTGGTGAGAGCGGCCATGCTGATTGGTCTAGAGACAGTGTGGTGAGAGCGGCCGTGCTGATTGGTCTAGAGACAGTGTGGTGAGAGCGGCCATGCTGATTGGTCTAGAGACAGTGTCACTGATTCAAAGACAGGAAACAGAGATGTTTGTATCAGAGATGAAGATGCTGAGGATTTCTCTGGGAGTGACCAGGATGGACAGGATCAGAGGAACAGCACATGTTAGAGGTTTTAAAGTCAGAGAGGTCAGACTGAGATGGTTTGGACATGTGCAGAGGAGAGAGAGAGAGTACATCAGAAGAAGGATGCTGGGTTTGGAACCACCAGGAAAGAGGACTAGAGGAAGACCAAAGAGGAGGTTCATGGATACAGTGAAGGAAGACATGAAGATAGTTGGTGTGACCGAAGAGGATGCAGGAGATAGGGTTAGATGGAAGAAACTGACTTGATGTGGTGCCCCTTGAAGGGAAATGATGAAAGGAGAAGACACTTTCAAAATAAAAGCCTTACATTGGTGAAGTGTTTAATACGGTGACCTCACAGCCAGAAGGTCAGGGGTTTGAGTTCCAGAGTGAGGGCGCTTTGGGACGCTGGTCTTTCTGTGTGTAGTCTGCATGTTCTCCGTGTGTATGTGTGGGTTTTTTTATGGTTTCCTCCATAAACAGACATGTTAGGTTGATTGGCTGCTATGAAATTACCCCTAGGAATGAGTGTGTGTGTGTGTGTGTGTGTGTGTGTGTGTGTGTGTGTGTGTGTGTGTGTGTGTGTGTGTGTGTGTGTGTGTGTGTGTGGATGTTCATCTGTGTGTGAGGCTCTGCCACAGACTGGTGACGTGTTTGTGTTGTATCCTGCCTCTCGCCTTAAATTAGCCGAGATAGGCTTCGGCACCCTCCGGAACTCCTTTAGGAAGTGGTTAAGAAACAAAACAAAGAATTTATTTGGATGAATCTGGTAAAGAAAAGTCCAAAGTTTGCTTTTACAGTTCTCGACATGCCTTCTGGAGAAAACTGGTTAAAAACCGTTTCCATTCGTCTCCTTACAGTGAGTTTAAGATCATTCTGAGAAAGCAGTCACAGTTCATTACTGTGTTTTGTGAATATTGTGAGATGCTGTAAAGTTATTAGAATGTGTTTGTCCACAGGACAGCAAGGCTTTTATAAGAACCAACACTTTACAGTAAAAAAAAAAAAAAAAACACTGAAGAATGTGTGAAAAAGTTTGAGCACCCTGCAGAGTGAATACGTTCTATTACCTCCTGATGGAGAGCTCCATGGGTACCATGGTGAGGGTAGGAACGTAGATCCTGGTTACCATGGTGAGGGTAGGAGCATAGATCCTGGTTACCATGGTGAGGGTAGGGACATAGATCCTGGTTACCATGGTGAGGGTAGGAACGTAGATCCTGGTTACCATGGTGAGGGTAGGAACATAGATCCTGGTTACCATGGTGAGGGTAGGAACATAGATCCTGGTTACCATGGTGAGGGTAGAAACGTAGATCCTGGTTACCATGGTGAGGGTAGGAACATAAATCCTGGTTACCATGGTGAGGGTAGGAACGTACATCCTGGTTTCCATGGTGAGGGTAGGAACGTACATCCTGGTTACCATGGTGAGGGTAGTAACGTAGATCCTGGTTACCATGGTGAGGGTACGAACGTAGATTCTGGTTACCATGGTGAAGGTAGTAACGTAGATCCTGGTTACCATGGTGAGGGTAGGAACGTAGATCCTGGTTACCATGGTGAGGGTAGGAACGTACATCCTGCTTACCATGGTGAGGGTAGGAACGTAGATCCTGGTTACCATGGTTAGGGTAGGAACATAGATCCTGGTTACCATGGTGAGGGTAGGAACATAGATCCTGGTTACCATGGTGAAGGTAGGAACATAAATCCTGGTTACCATGGGGAGGGTAGGAACCTATATCCTGTTTACCATGGTGAGGGTAGGAACATAGATCCTGGTTACCATGGTGAGGGTAGGAACGTAGATCCTGGTTACCATAGTGAGGGTAGGAACGTAGATCCTGGTTACCATGATGAGGGTAGGAACGAAGATCCTGGTTACCATGGTGAGGGTAGGAACTTAGATCCTGGTTACCATGGTGAGGGTAGGAACGTAAATCCTGGTTACCATGGTGAGGGTAGGAACGTAGATCCTGGTTACCATGGTGAGGGTAGGAATGTAGATCCTGGTTACCATGGTTAGGGTAGGAACCTAGATCCTGGTTACCATGGTGAGGGTAGGAACGTAGATCCTGGTTACCATGGTGAGGGTAGGGACATAGATCCTGGTTACCATGGTGAGGGTAGGAGCATAGACCCTGGTTACCATGGTGAGGGTAGGAACATAGATCCTAGTTTCCATGGTGAGGGTAGGAACGTACATCCTGGTTACCATGATGACGGTAGGAACGTAGATCCTGGTTACCATGGTGAGGGTAGGAACGTACATCCTGGTTACCATGGTGAGGGTAGGAATGTAGATCTTGGTTACCATGGTGAGGGTACGAACGTAGATTCTGGTTACCATGGTGAAGGTAGTAACGTAGATCCTGGTTACCATGGTGAGGGTAGGAACATAGATCCTGGTTACCATGGTGAGGGTAGGAACGTAGATCCTGGTTACCATGATGAGGGTAGGAACGAAGATCCTGGTTACCATGGTGAGGGTAGGAACGTACATCCTGGTTACCATGGTGAGGGTAGGAACTTAGATCCTGGTTACCATGGTTAGGGTAGGAACATAGATCTTGGTTACCATGGTGAGGGTAGGAACATTGATCCTGGTTACCATGGTGAGGGTAGGAACATAAATCCTGGTTACCATGGGGAGGGTAGGAACATAGATCCTGGTTACCATGGTGAGGGTAGGAACATATATCCTGTTTACCATGGTGAGGGTAGGAACTTAGATCCTGGTTACCATGGTGAGGGTAGGAACGTAGATCCTGGTTACCATGGTGAGGGTAGGAACGTAGATCCTGGTTACCATGGTGAGGGTAGGAACCTAGATCCTGGTTACCATGGTGAGGGTAGGAACCTAGATCCTGGTTACCATGGTGAGGGTAGGAACATAGATCCTGGTTACCATGGTGAGGGTAGGAACGTAGATCCTGGTTACTATGGTTAGGGTAGGAACATAGATCCTGGTTACCATGGTGAGGGTAGGAACATAGATCCTGGTTACCATGGTGAGGGTAGGAACATAATTCCTGGTTACCATGGGGAGGGTAGGAACATAGATCCTGGTTACCATGGTGAGGGTAGGAACATATATCCTGTTTACCATGGTGAGGGTAGGAACGTAGATCCTGGTTACCATGGTGAGGGTAGGAACTTAGATCCTGGTTACCATGGTGAGGGTAGGAACGTAGATCCTGGTTACCATGGTGAGGGTAGGAACGTAGATCCTGGTTACCATGGTGATGGTAGGAACCTAGATCCTGGTTACCATGGTGAGGGTAGGAAGGAAGATCCTGGTTACCATGGTGAGGGTAGGAACGTACATCCTGGTTACCATGGTAAGGGTAGGAACGTAGATCCTGGTTACCATGGTGAGGGTAGGAACATAGATCCTGGTTACCATGGTGAGGGTAGGAACATAGATCCTGGTTACCATGGTTAGGGTAGGAACATAGATCCTGGTTACCATGGTGAGGGTAGGAACGTAGATCCTGGTTACCATGGTGAGGGTAGGAACATAGATCCTGGTTACCATGGTGAGGGTAGGAACATAAATCCTGGTTACCATGGGGAGGGTAGGAACATAGATCCTGGTTACCATGGTGAGGGTAGGAACATATATCCTGTTTACCATGGTGAGGGTAGGAACGTAGATCCTGGTTACCATGGTGAGGGTAGGAACTTAGATCCTGGTTACCATGGTGAGGGTAGGAACGTAGATCCTGGTTACCATGGTGAGGGTAGGAACCTAGATCCTGGTTACCATGGTGAGGGTAGGAACTTAGATCCTGGTTACCATGGTGAGGGTAGGAACGTAGATCCTGGTTACCATGGTGAGGGTAGGAACGTAGATCCTGGTTACCATGGTGAGGGTAGGAACCTTGATCCTGGTTACCATGGTGAGGGTAGGAACGTAGATCCTGGTTACCATGGTGAGGGTAGGAACGTAGATCCTGGTTACCATGGTGAGGGTAGGAACCTTGATCCTGGTTACCATGGTGAGGGTAGGAACCTAGATCCTGGTTACCATGGTTAGGGTAGGAACATAGATCCTGGTTACCATGGTGAGGGTAGGAACATAGATCCTGGTTACCATGGTGAGGGTAGGAACATAAATCCTGGTTACCATGGGGAGGGTAGGAACATAGATCCTGGTTACCATGGTGAGGGTAGGAACATATATCCTGTTTACCATGGTGAGGGTAGGAACGTAGATCCTGGTTACCATGGTGAGGGTAGGAACTTAGATCCTGGTTACCATGGTGAGGGTAGGAACGTAGATCCTGGTTACCATGGTGAGGGTAGGAACGTAGATCCTGGTTACCATGGTGAGGGTAGGAACGTAGATCCTGGTTACCATAGTGAGGGTAGGAATGTAGATCCTGGTTACCATGGTGAGGGTAGGAACAGAGATTGATTTGTAAATCGAGAGCATCACTTTTCAGCTCATTTCTTTCTTCACCACCACAGACAGATACAGTGTCCTAATTATTGCAGACGCTGCACTGATCCGTCTGTCGATCTCCAGCTCCATCCTTCCCCCTCCGCCCCACCACTGTGAACAAGACCTTGAGATACTTAAACTCCTCCACTTGTGACGGGATCTTGTTCCTGACCTGCAGGGGTGCTTCACACGTTTTCAGGCGAGGACAATCTATAACTTCATTTGATGATTTTTAAATCTTTGTTTGGCTTCGTTTTAAACTTTAATTCTCACCCAAACTTTTGACCCCACTGTAAATAAAATAAGTGGTTGAATCATCTCGTCGTTAAAAGCAGCAACAGTTAGTTTTTTAAAACTCTGTCTTAAACATGAGGAACGTTCACTGAACTCAGACGGCAGGCTGTTTGGAAGTTTGAGATTTAGGATTGAATTTTTGATTTGATTGAATGAGACTCCTTTTTTCTGCAGCTTCGGTCTTAAAATGTTCAAATAAAACTTACTGGACTTAATGTCGTTGTCGGCTCAGATTAAAGTAAACATGTTCATGCGTCTGGGTTTGTTTGGATAACAATTTGTCACTGATAAAGACGAGCCGAGGCGTGCACATCACATCGTTTCTGGTTATTTCTGCAGGTCATTTTCATTCCACTGCTGTGAAAATGCACCAAATTTCATTAAAAAGGGACATGCTTTGCATTTTGTGTTGTCATGGAAACAGAGCTGAGGATAAATCAAGGTTAAAGCTAAAACAAGAAGTTCCACGTTGCTGGAAGTCTGGGAGAAGCACGCTCTGCCTCTTTGTGATGAAACATGATTATCAGAGCGACGCCAGGTTTCATTCACGCTAACGTATAAATGTCAAGAGACGGGAAAATGATCAGCGATTGGAAGCGTGTTATGGATGTGTGGATGTTGTCACAGTGAAGCATCCTCTCATAGATCTGTTTGCTGTTGCATACGCAGCAGGAAACACGAGTGGAAGATGATTTTTCTAACTTAATTGTAGCTCCTGGCTGTCATTGTATCACAGCAGGCCCGCGCTTTCAAACGTGTGTGTCCTCCAAATCACAAATACTTCTCATGACTGAACCTCTGAAGCAAAGCGTCATGAAACAGAAAACACACACGTTCCTGTCGAGATGACGGAGACCTAAACCACGTCTGAGGGACAAACTGGTGTTGGTTTGATTTGGATCGTTATAAAATGATTTCTGATGGAAACTGAAACATCTCGATCATGAAACACTTTGATCTTCTTCTACGATGGATCACTGATGGACGAATGAGGGATTACACTGACTCGTCCAAAAGTGTGTTCAACCAATCAGATGTACGTGTGCCAAGCAGAGCTCCTGTAAAGGCCTTCAGACTCTGTTTTACTGGTTTTCTGCACAAAGTGAACTAAATAAAACTTTTATTTCTTGGTCTCTGGTCTCTGGTCTCTGATTGGTTCTGTTTTTTAAACGATCAAACAGCAGCAGCTACGTTAGAGGAAATATTCTTTTGTATCTGAAAAACCAGCAAACACAAAAAAAAGAAGGGGAACGGGCTCGTCGGCTGATTTACTTTCAAGGTCATTTTAAAACAGACTAATAAAATGTGTTGAACAAAGTAAAGAAGTTTGAACAACAAGGAACAGGACAGGGTGACAAAAACAGAGAAAGATGGAATAATTTTTATTTTTTTCCAAGATGGCACCATGAAAGGACGCCTGTTTCAGCAGCTCTGTGGCCTTTTTTTGTTTATTTACCGTTTTTTATCTTCTGTGTCTTTTTTTTTTTCTTATTTTGCTCCTATTTTAAAAATTAACGCAACTACAAGAGTTTATGATCTTTAAAAGTCACTTAAAAGTCTTTTTGTGCAAGATTACACAAATTTCCCAAGTGTGGGATCAATAAAGTAAATCTAAAATGTTTTCATAATCTTGAGATGAGAGTGACTTTACAAAAGATGGCCTGGAGCTCCTTTTTACACGGCGGGGTGCAGCAGGCTCTGGTTGAACAAGCTGCTCAAGCTCCTCACTGTCTCTTAGATAAATAAATGAATTCCTCTCTTCATCCCTCACCGTGCTGCACTCCTTACACCGCAGCAGGCTGCCCTTCGACGGCACCAATGGTGGGAGAAGCGGGGGTTAGGTGTCTTCTCAAAGGACACTAGACGTGCTCTCTGTGGGACGCAAAACCGCGACCGTCCGGTCCGCGCACAAACGCGCTAACCACTGTGCTGCTGTCTCCCCCAGATACAGAGGGTTGTTACGGGTCCTCCTCTTACCTACAGAGTCCAAACAAACAGCCCAGGACAGACCTCGTCCTCCTGACCAGACCTCGTCCTCCTGACCAGACCTCGTCCTCCTGACCAGACCTCGTCCTCCTGACCAGACCTCGTCCTCCTGACCAGACCTCATCCTCCTGATCATGGATGGTTTTGTGTCGCGGCCGTTTGAATAATAAGAAACTTTTAACCACTGGATTTTTTTACTGAAGAAATACATTTTTTGTATTAATTCAGTTTAAAACAATGATTTTTTTTCTACAGAATACTTTAATAAAACACCACTGAGAAAATGTGTGTCCGGTGACTCCACACAGTCCAAGAGAGAACTCCAAACATCTTCAGAACAGCAGCTAGGTGGTGCAGAGTAGGGTCGAGCTGGAGCAGCAGCTTGGTGGAACAGTTGGTTCTACGCTGAGCAGAATGTGGTTTAACATGATGTTTGGAGCTCTAGTGATTCATAATGCGATCTTAAACTGTCTCTAAAAGCTCCACAGATCCTTCACTGTGGTGGAACAACACCAGCAGTCCACCATCTTTAGTTCAGACAGGGATCACGTCTGATTGGACCGTAGAGACGTCCAGTGCTGGACCGTGCGGTCAGTCTTATCCCCTCTTCTGTGTTGATGGGGTTTTTTCTCTTTGAGAAGGAGGCTCTGAGCTCGGGAACCACGGTCCAGGCTTTGCTTTTCTTGGTTCTATTTGTGTGTTTCAGATTAACCGTGTATGAATTCTTCTTTGACGCTCTGATGGAAAAATAAATGTGAATTTGGTGAAAATGTTTGTTTTTTACGGTTTGACTGATTCGGAGCCACTTTTCAAGCTGCTAAAAGCGTGAGCGTGTGCTTTGGTATTTCACTCACATGCATCAGGATTGGAAAACCCTTTTTGATGCCAATAATCCGTGAGATTTTCAGTTGCCTTGTGCAAAATTCCCAGAAAAGCACGAAATAGGAGTCTAGACAGAACGCCTTAATGTTGAAATCTCTGAGCTATAGATGCCGTAAAGCTCCTGAGCCACCGTTTAGTGTTATCTGAAGATGCATTCAAACATATAAAGAGGCAAATCTGTGATAAACGTTTGACTGAACCCTGAAATCAAGCATAAGTTCCAGTAATTTCTTTCTCTCCAGCAGTTTCTTATGCAGCGTTACACAAACATCTTTTCTGCTGAGTCTAGCCTCAAAGCCTAAAGTCAAAATCCATATTTCTTTCTTGTGTAAGTAGGGTCACAAACTGGGGTTTAAAACCTCTGCAGTTCCTGTCATGCCATATTTCACAGTGTAGTGTGTGAACACAGAGCAGAGCTGACAAGCTCTCTGCATGAGGAGAGAAGGCTCGGTTCAAAACCAGCTTGACTCTCTGATAAATGGACTGGCCACTGGCCCATTAGCCCACAGAGACGCTCAAAATGAGTCAGTTAAGAAAGAGAAAAAAAAGGAAGATAGAAGCTTTCTCTTTAAATGAGAGACACGCTGCTCTGACATGCTCTGAGGTATTTTTATACGTGTGAATCACGGTGAGATCTTCCGGTTCTTCCCGCACCAGGACTCGGTGTCTTTGGTTGGACTTCTGCGTCTTCCTGTAGTTACAGCAGCCGCTCGTTGGGAGCAGCCTTCCTGAAGCAGCAGCGTGAGGGGGTGGGAGTAGAAAATGGATTCAGCATGACTGAAAAGCATCAGAAATGCCAGTTAACGTCTTTGAATTCCAGCTTAAAGCTATCTGTGATGAATTAGCACATTTTTCACTTTATTATAAAAGCCGTGCTGCTCGCTCTGGTCCTACATTCGTTTAACATCCTCTCTTTGATTCACTGGAAGGTCTGAGGTGGGCAGAGGAGGGATGCAGAGACGGAGAGAAAGATGGATTCAGATACTTTATTGATCTCCTATTGGGGACACGTATGTGTTCTGTAGCTCCAAACAACTCCAGAAAACCTGCTAGGTGGTGCCAAGTTGGGTAGGGTGGAGCTGGAACAGCCGCGTGGTGGAATAGAGCTGGAACAGCCACGTGGGGGAACAGAGCTGGAACAGTCGGTCAAACACACAACGGTTTGCTCTGCGCTGGCGGAATGTGGGTGACTGTGCCAATATTTAAATCTCAAGTGAATCAAAGTGAGATGTTAACTCTCACTAGAGCTACACGGTGGTGCAGTGGTTGGCATGGTGGCTTCTAGGCAAGAGGGTGGGGGGTTCCAGTTCCGGAGTGGAGTGAGGTGTGAAACACTGGCCTTTCTGTGTGCAGTTTACACGTTCTCCCCGTGTATGTGTGGGTTTTCTGTGGTTTCCTCCCACCCTTTGAAAAAGTACCGGTACATGTCAGGTTGATTGGCTGCTACGAAATTACCCCTAGAAATGAGTGTGTGTGTGTGTGTGTGTGTGTGTGTGTGTGTGTGTGTGTGTGTGTGTGTGTGGCCCCACAACAGACTGGTGACATGTTCGGGGTGCACCCTGCCTCTCGCCTGCAGTCAGTCGGCTCCGGCACCCACCCGACCCCGTTAGGGATAAGAGGTTCAGAAGATGAGGTCAGTGAATCGTCCTCTTCGTTAAAGCCGAGAAGCAGGATTTCCAGTCGGAGCTCGTTCTTAGAAAACGAGATGGTTTGCTGATCGTCTCGATGAGTCAGTTTACCAGCCAGTCATCATCAGCACCACCGGGTGACAGGAAACCAAAGTCAGAACGGAGGACACACGCTTCTAAATAGAGAGCAAACATGAGTTTAGAATTCTATTTGAAGAAGAGATTGGAGGCAACATTAGAGAACGATGCCACCGTGCCACCTGTAGCTCGTGTTCCTGCCGGGAGATTGCACCTTACAGGTTACCTTACGAGTGTTTGCTGCCATTTCCACGTCAGGCTCTTCAGCGCCAACTTAAATTGCTCTCTGACGTGTAATTTGGAGCTTGTCTGCCTGTATTTTTACCGTTTGAGTGGCTTTTATGGTGTGAAATGAAAACAGAGCAATGACATGTATTTCATTTCCTGTTTTAGCTCTTCATTCTGCTGCTCATTTGCACACTAGTCAGTCTCCTTCGCTCATGTCCTCCCTTCCTGAACGCTGCTTTGAATTGACTCGCTGACATTGCCACTGTGGGTGTTTGTTTCATCAGCATGTGGTGAAGGAAACGATCAGGGAGGGAGAAACGAAGCTGAGAGAAAATGGATTTTTGTGGAGGCAGAAAACAATAAAGATGGAATGAGATCCGATATGAAAATAGAAGGAGTTGTTAATCTCACCCTCATGCTGGATTTCATTTCCTAATTGAAATCATGAAGATGGAAAAATAATTTAAAATAACACCTTAAAAACAAGATGTTTATTATTTAGATTACAGGTTGTTTGGAAGCGACGGATGAAGAATTTTATAAACAGAACCTCGTCTGTCTAAGCTCCGTCTGAAGCCATCTTTGATCAAAATCAGACCAGTAGGGTTTTACACTAAAGCAGGAGCATGTTTTACAGATGATGGGAAGGTCTATTCGGGGGTACTGGAGAGGAGGGTCCGTCGGATTGAAGAGGAGCAGTGTGGTTTCCGTCCGGGACGTGGAACTACGGACCAGCTCTATACCCTCTTCAGGATCCTGGAGGGGTCATGGGAGTTTGCCCAACCAGTCTACATGACATGTGTCCCTAGGGGACTCCTGTGGGGGGTGCTCCGGGAGTACGGAGTCTCGGAGCCCTTGGTACAGGCTGTCCGGTGTCTGTACGACCGGAGCCAGAGCTTGGTCCGTATAGCCGGCAGTATGTCGATTACATTTCCAGTGAGAGTTGGACTCCGTCAAGGCTGCCCTTTGTCACAGATTCTTGTGTTTATGTTCCGTTAGAGTTCCTAAAGAACAGTTATGGTGTGTTAAAGTAGGCAGGGTGCACCAGGTGCAGGAGCGAGGAACCAGGATAACAGGGTGCACCATCATGGCTGCAAGAAGGCAGCACTGCAGGCCAGGAGGATGCATTGGCAACATCATCAACAGAAAATGTGGATTTTAAACAGATAATCTTATAGTTCTGAAAACGTCTGCAGGGCAGGTGCAGTAGCCATGGTTACCAGGAAACATCCAGATGTTTAGATTTATCTACGTACAGAGTTTCTAAACGTGTTCGTCTGAAAAAATGACTGCCTTTGGTTTTTATGAGCTGATAAAAAAAAAACAAAAAAACCAATAAAATAATGTTTTCATCCACACACACGTGGCTGTTTGTTAGCTTTAGCTGAGAGGCTGTCTCACTGCCTCCAGTCACTCTCTCCGCTCCTCCTCCTCTCTCCATCTCTACGTCCCATCTGATCGTCCCCTCACCATGGCGACAAAACCTTCAGGCACTCTGTCTTCAGATCTGGAACTCCTCGAACCGAAGCAGTAAAGACTCTTTTACTCTGGTCGAATCCCGACTCACCCGATCAACCCACCGGTTCAATCAGTCACCGCGTAAACACCACACCCTACGCAGAATCTGATTGGTGTGTAAACACTACACCGTACGCAGAATCTGATTGGTGTGTAAACACTACACCGTACACAGAATCTGATTGGTGTGTAAACACTACACCGTACGCAGAATCTGATTGGTGTGTAAACACCACACCGTACACAGAATCTGATTGGTGTGTAAACACTACACCGTACACAGAATCTGATTGGTGTGTAAACACTACACCGTACGCAGAATCTGATTGGTGTGTAAACACTACACCGTACACAGAATCTGACTGGTGCATAAACACTACACCGTACGCAGAATCTGATTGGTGTGTAAACACTACACCGTACACAGAATCTGATTGGTGTGTAAACACTACACCGTACACAGAATCTGATTGGTGTGTAAACTACGCAGAATCTGACTGGTGCGTAAACACTACAACCAGACGTGGAATCTAATTGGTCCAGGATTGACGAACATTTATGTCGTGTTAGAGTTCTTAAAGAACATTTATGGTGTGTTAAAGTAGGCGGGGTGCACCGGGTGCTAGGGCGAGGAACCAGGATAACAGGGTGCACCATCATGGCAGCCCTTCAGGCCGGGAGGAGTCATTGAAAATACAGTAACATAAAATCAGTCAAATAAAAAAAAAACTTGAGTGTTTCTGGTTTCAGAAAATGTTTCAGAAGATGGTAGAAATTTACAAAAAACTTTTTGCAGTGAAGTTTTTAACTTTTTTATCAGTTTGAAAAGTTTATGTTAAAGCGTTTTGAGACGCAAAAAAAAAATGACCCTGAAAAACCCAGAGATTAAAGCACATGTGTTCTTCATGAGAGTTTAATCTATGTTTTTACCTATTTTTATTTCACTGGTTTATAAAGCGATGGGAGTACCAGCCCTCTCACCCCACCTCACACCCTCCTCTTTCACCCCACCCCTCACACCAGCCCTCTCACCCCACCTCACACACCCCACCTCTCAGCCCACTCTCTCCTGTGTAAAGCGGATTTGTAAGGTTGGTGTTAAAGTTGATGTAATGTGCTCAGAAATAAAGATAAAAAGGGAAACGTTACAAACATAAGAGGATTTCTACGTCTGCAGAGTTTAATCTCAGGATTTTTACTTTTAAGATAAAAAAAAGAGGAAAAGTCTAAAAGATAAAAAAAAGTCGTCTTTGAAACTGAGATCTTTAGTTCACACAGATCAACGACGTTAAAGCCGGGCTGTCACTCAGACCAGACAAGAACATCTCCAGATTAAAGACGGAATGATCTGATTGGCTGTCCACATGGCTACATGCTGCTATCTGATTGGCTGTTTGAATCCCCAGATCGTTTATTCTCTTATTCCCTGTTTGTACGGTTTTGTGTATGTTTTTCTGTCCAGGTCAGTAAAATGTCAGATTTGTGTTTCCATAAAGATAAAATAGATTTATTTATTTAATGAGTGCTCTCGTTCCGTCTCTTTCTGCGGCTGCCAGTTGTCTGATTTTGGTTTGGTGTTCAACATAAAGCCGTTACTTGATTTCCTTCCAAATGAGACTTTAATGAAGCAGCGAAGGAAGCCAGCTCATCACTTAGACGGTCTGAGTCTTGTTCAAAAGAAAAAGGACCAAATAAAGAAAAAACGGGGTTCTGTTCGTTTGAGGGTGAAAAGACGTTCCTAATCAGAGCCGAAACCAGCTGAGACCTTCTCAGAGTGACAGGTAGGAGGTCTGGGTCAGGAACGCCTGTCAGACACCGCTTTGGGATGACACACGCAGGCTGGCCAACATGGCCCAGTGTGTGTGTGTGTGTGTGTGTGTGAGAGTGTGTGTGTGTGTGTGTGTGTGAGTGTGTGTGTGTGTGGGAAAGAGAGAGATAGTGTGTGTGTGTGTGTTGTGTGTGTGTGTGTATGAATGAGAGAGTGTGTGTGTGAGTGTTTGTGTGTCGGTGTGCCTGATTGTGTGTGTGTGGTGGGGGTACGGGGGGAAGGTGTGTGTGTGTGTGTGTGTGTGTGTGTGTGTGTGTGTGTGTGTGTGTTTGTGTGTGAGACAGAAAGCGTCTGTGTGGGAAAGTGTGTGCTTGGGAGTGTGTGAGTGTTTGTGTGTCGGTGTGCATGGTTGTGTTTGTGTGTGTATGAGAGAAAGAGTGTGTGTATGTGTGTGTGTCAGTGTGTGTGTGTGTAAAACTAATTCCAGTATGAACGTCTTTCATCACAGCCTTCGTTACTGACTAAACTAACCTGTGAGGATCCTGACCAATCAGAATGTTTCTTTATCTCCATGGAAACAGTCTGACCTCCCAGCGTTGGGCAGATCCTTCCGGCTGGGTCGTACAGCATGGCTGATCTCCTTTTTTCATCTATAGAACTACAAACATGGAGGACGGACGCTTGTGTTTATGTCACACCTTCGTCTCTGTTCTCTGATTGGGCCGGTCATCTTCCCATTAATGGAGTCATGAGATAGTGCCTGCAAACCCCTGACCTAGTTGCTGTAGGAGAGTGAAATGTGGACAGTGGTGTGGAGGGTTAGGATGAGGAGGAGGAGCGCAGGTCTCGGACAGTGGTGTGGAGGGTTAGGATGAGGAGGAGGAGTGCAGGTCTCGGACAGTGGTGTGGAGGGTTAGGATGAGGAGGAGGAGTGCAGGTCTCGGACAGTGGTGTGGAGGGTTAGGATGAGGAGGAGGAGTGCAGGTCTCGGACAGTGGTGTGGAGGGTTAGGATGAGGAGGAGGAGTGCAGGTCTTGGACAGTGGTGTGGAGGGTTAGGATGAGGAGGAGTGCAGGTCTTGGACAGTGGTGTGGAGGGTTAGGATGAGGAGGAGTGCAGGTCTTGGACAGTGGTGTGGAGGGTTAGGATGAGGAGGAGTGCAGGTCTTGGACAGTGGTGTGGAGGGTTAGCAGTTCTTGGAGATAAACAGGTGCAGTGCCGTGTATGCACTGATGGGTCAGGAGGCAGACCTTGTACTGAATTCTGTATTTAACGGGAAGCCAGTGGAGGGATTTGAGGATGGGAGTGATGTGGTCATATTTGCGCCTCCTTATCAGGATCCGGGCAGCACAGTTCTGGATGTGCTGGAGCTTTTGTAAGACCCTGCATGGGATCCCTACAATCAGGGCATTGCAGTAATCCAGCCTGGAGGAGATGAAGGCGTCAGGTTTAGAAAGACATGGATGTAGCCTGGCTATATTTTTAAGATGGAGGAAGGAAACCTTGCAGAGATGGTGAATGTGGGAGTCAAAGGTTTGGTTAGAATCCATTTTGACTCCAAGGTTTTTTTTTTTACAGAGGACGATGAGGACGGATTCCTGACAGAATGGGATCCATGACTTTTTAAAAGAAAAACATTTTCTCCAAAAAGTCTGGCTCTCTTTTTTTTGAGTTGGCAGAGCCTTCCTATTTGGCTCATTTGGTGTGGCATCATGTTTGTCTGTGAACGTTGAGCCGGCAGCAGCTCGTGGTGTTGATCCGGTATGTTAACGTTAGCCGGGCTGTTCTCCTGGTTTTAAACCATATTTTACTCCCTTAGAGCTCATTCTTTAACATGTGTGTGTGAAGCTTTCAGGACACACCAAACCGTATGTTTCTTATCTTTATTAGTTTTATCTTCTTTTGTTATGGAGATGTGTCGTTCAGGCTGCAGCTGAGTTGTGTTCCAGTGCAGAGTCAGCGTTTCTCATGTCCAAACATTGAAGGGCAGAGCTTTCAACCTGCTCATTAACATCTCAGCATGTGAATGAATGAATGTGTTTCCATAAACACCGGCTTTCACCCCGAGCTGGAAGCTCTACTCACATTAATACCCCTGTTTGAGTCATGGCCGACTTTATGCTGAGCAACGTTTTCCCTGGTGCTCTTCTGTATGCTAAACGGCTAACGGTCCCAATAACCATCATCTGATGTCTGTCAGTGATCCTCCATAAACAGTCCCCATCCCTAGACGGCGTTTCCTGGGCGCCTTACATTTAGAAATAAGCGTGTCTTGTGCTGATTCAGCAAAAAGAAAAGCCGGAGTCAGCCGTTACTTATCAAATCGCCTGTCAAATTCACAAAAGAGGTCTGGGAGAGCGCTGCAGGACAGATCTATATGTGAGGAACCCTCTTCCTTTTAAAGGCACAGCGCTTTTATGTCTCAGCAGCAGCGGGAACATGGCGGCCATTTTTAAAAGATCAGAAAGGAAAACACTTTGTGAGGAAATAGAAACTAAAACATGAAACTAATCTTTACCTGCAAGTCACGTTTACTTACATGACGGGTGTCCAGCTCCGGTCCTGGAGGGCCGGTGTCCTGGAGAGCCGGTGTCTTAGAGGCCCGGTGTGCTGGAGGGCCGGTGTCCTGGAGGGCCGGTGTCCTGGAGAGCCAGTGTCTTAGAGGCCCGGTGTGCTGGAGGGCCGGTGTCCTGGAGGGCCGGTGTCCTGATGGCCGGTGTCATGGAGGGCCGGTGTGCTGGAGGGCCGGTGTCCTGGAGGGCCGGTGTCCTGATGGCCGGTGTCCTGGAGGGCCGGTGTGCTGGAGGGCCGGTGTGCTGGAGGGCCGGTGTGCTGGAGGGCCGGTGTGCTGGAGGGCCGGTGTGCTGGAGGGCCGGTGTGCTGGAGGGCCGGTGTGCTGGAGGGCCGGTGTCCTGGAGGCCCGGGGTCCTGGAGGGCCGGTGTCCTGGTGGGTCGGTGTGCTGGAGGGCCGGTGTCCTGGAGGCCCGGGGTCCTGGAGGTGTTCCATGTGTTCCTCCATCTCCACTCCTGATCCTGGTTGTTGAGTCATTGGGACTCATTTTACTGACTGTTGATTTGACTTTGGGTGCAGACGAGGTGGTGGGATAACAGTCTTTGGAACAAAGAGTTGCCGGTTTGATTCCTACATGAGCTCATGTTTATGTGTCCCTGGAAACGATACCTAATCTCCCACCACTGGTGCCGTCGTGGCTGCCTGCTGTGGTGCAATGCAGCACAGTAGACTCCTCATGTGGGATTTATAAAGTATGATTATTAATATCATGAACATCAGCTGTTTTGAACCCACAACACTTGGAAACCCTTCAGGACACCGGCCCTCAACGACGGGAGTTGGACACTCTGGGTCTGCACGATATTCCTGGTTTCTTAAAACGACCGATTTATCAGTTGGACGATTAATGCCACCGCTTTTTCATTCCGGTCAGACGTCTGACAGAAGCTCTGTTTAATGGTTCAGTGTGAGTGGTTCACTCGTAGTGGACTATCGGATCGTGTTGTGTGCCGCACTGTGAGGCTCAGATTGAAGGGGATTCAGTCTCAGGGTGAGGACGCCGTGCCGACCTGAAGTCCGATGAACGGCCTTGAATGTGTGAAGAACGGTTTCAGTAACACGAAGAACCGTTAGAAACATTAGAACCACGATCTGATGCTGGATTACAAAAGAAACTGCAGGGATTCGCATTTGCATGATGTCCCTGACTATTGTTTGTGTGTGTGTGAGTGTGTGTGTTTGTGTGTTTATGTAAGTGTGTGTGTGTTTGTGTGTGAGTGTGTGAGTGTGTGTGTGTGTGTGTGAGTGTGTGTAGAAGGGTTGGGAGCGGCGTTGGATGAAGTGGTTGAATAGATTAGCACGGTTATTTCCACATCAGCTGATGGCGGTTTGAGGCCTCACACGTTCCACAGTCACTGCTTTTACTTTGTGTGTGTGTGTGTGTGTGTGTGTGTGTGTGTGAGTGAGAAAGTGTGTGTGTGTGTGAGTGAGAAAGTGTGTGTGCGTAGCTCCCTCAGCTTCTCTGCATGTGACTCATGACGTCGGCTTGTTTCGTCCAATGACTGCATGTTTTTAATCTTTGCATCAGTGTGTGTTTTCCTGCTCTGTGTTTGTGTGTGTTTATGTGTGTGTGTGTGTGTGTGTATGTGTGTGTGTGTGTGTGTGTAAGATAGCATGGGGTTTATGTAAAATAATCTGGGAGAATAATGTGCGGAAGCAGCGGACCCTCCTCCTAAACTCTGAAAATGTTTTTCAGTGGAAAGTTTTCTGTCGGTGTGTCTGGAGGGATGGACGTGTGTGTATGTGTGTGTGTGTGTGTGTGTGTGTGTGTGTGTGTGTGTGTGGGTGGGATGGAGGGCTCTCTGCTTCTAAAGATGCTGCTGTCTCCTGCTTCTCCACATGCTCGTGTTTCAGAAAACTTTCTCTTTTCTCTTGGTTTTTAAAATCTTTTTTCTTCTTTTTTTTTAAACTCTTCTTTTGTCTTTGTGAAGGTGTGAATCGGTGGTCCCGTCTTCTCAGACTCTTTTTCTTCAAACGAGAGTTGTGAAAACGAGCCACTGAAAACATTTTCTTCTTTTAAGAGATTCTTTTGTGTGTTCTTGATCATCCTGTTTTCCTCCATCTTAGGTCCTCTTACAAAGAAACACACAGATGATTTAACAGATAGTGACCGTCCGGACGATGAAGGTATTTTTTACCCCAATGCCAATTTGATTTGCATGACGAGGGAAACCAAACTTACCCTTTTCCTTCAATTTTTATCTTCTTTGATTTTCTTACATTTCTTGTCCCTTTTTGAAAGTTCTGGACATTTTCTTTTTGCTCTTTACTCGTAAACTCTTTTTTGGGCTGGATGTGTTTTGTCTTTTCAGCTTGTCTAAAGTTTTCATGTCTCCCACATTCTTTGGTATTTAATCCCGTAGATTTTCTGCTTGGATTTTCTTTTTTTTTTTTTTCTATGTTGCATCCCACCAGCAGATAAAGCAGCTTTGACTTTTCAAACAGTTCTAACCACAGTTTTGCATGTTTTTTTTGCTTTTGATTTGCCTAAATGTGGTTGTGTTTGGACCAGATTAACACCAGCTAACTGGCTCGTAAACTAACAGTGAGACCTTGTTGACGTTCGGGCATCAAACCAGAAACCTTTAACTGGAACTGATCACTACCGGATGGAGAGTCGGATAGTTTATGGACTGAAAACAGGTTTAAATGTCTCATGTGTGCAGCTGATTGCACCCACGCTGCTTTAAGGTAAGAAAGGCTGCGACGAACGAAGGATCAGATCAAAGGATTTGGACGACAAAGTGTGTCAAACGTTTAGCCGATCAGTTCTGAATAAAAACGGATTAAATCTGACAAATAAAAACTCAGCAGAAAAAGACAGAAGAGAAAAAAAAATGAAGACAATGAAGTTTTATAAATCTGAAAGAAAGAAGAGGTGAAAATATTAAAGTGTTTATCAGATCTAAGAGGACGTGACGGGACGTCAGGGCGGAAATAAAAGGAGACAACGAGACTTCAAAACAAATGTTTTATGAATAAATAATGGAAGCAACAGGAAGTCTGATGGAATCAAAGTGTTTACGTCTCATTTAAAAAAGATCTGAAACCGAGCAGGTGTTTTTACTCACTTTAAGTTTGAAATGTTGACATTCTTAAAAACCTTCGTAACTTGTTTTAAAGCATCAAAACTCAAATAAAACACACCTGAAACGAATCTTCATCCCGTCTCAACCATGAACTCCATGGAGGGCTCATGACAGGTATGTGACGCATATGTAACGGTATGCAAATGAGCTCCAGAACTTTAGAAGGTCACTTTAGGTCACATCACTTTAGAAGGTCTGAACATTGATTAAATTTATCTGTGAGATCGTAGAAAATATTTCTAAGTGTCTTCAGGACAGGGTGTGTGACGATCGAACACACCGTCCTGAAGACACATCGAAGCCTTCTCTATGAGGAATCACTCCTGGACGAACGAAGGATCACACACATGTTTTATGATGTGCTACATCAGCGTCTGGCTTTGAGTAGAGTTACACTAACGTCCAAACATTCCGATTCTTTACCGATCGCTCAGTTTGTGTAGAAGGTGTTTTACGCACAAGTTTTGGACCAAAAAATGAGACCCATGAAGCTGAAATGTAAGCCTGGTTCATTCAGGTCAGAAAATCTAGTTAAAGAAGGAGTTTCAGAGATCTAAGAACTAAGAAACAAAAACTTCACCTCAACGTGTGAGTCTGGTTTTTTTGTTGGAGCAGATTTAAAAACACAATCCAGTTTAAAGTCAGAGGTTTTCTGATAGACTCTATTATCATCTGCGTAGAATCGAAACCTCTAACCCACAGCAGGAGGTCTGTGTTCCTCCTCAGGTAAGACAAAGCAGAGCCGAGCCACCTGCTGGTAAACCTGAACCTGGTCTAAAAGAGGAACCATCCAAGCAGCTGATTCAGTCCAGAAGTTTAAATCAGAATCACTCACTGCAAGGAGTTCATTTCTTTAAAAAGAGTTTCAGATAAAATGAAAAGAAAAGTGTAGAAAACCGTGGTGAGAGCGACCATGCTGATTGGTCTAGAGACAGTGTGGTGAGAGCGACCATGCTGATTGGTTTAGAGACAGTGTGGTGAGAGCGACCATGCTGATTGGTTTAGAGACAGTGTGGTGAGAGCGACCATGCTGATTGGTTTAGAGACAGTGTGGTGAGAGCGGCCATGCTGATTGGTCTAGAGACAGTGTGGTGAGAGCGACCATGCTGATTGGTTTAGAGACAGTGTGGTGAGAGCGACCATGCTGATTGGTTTAGAGACAGTGTGGTGAGAGCGGCCATGCTGATTGGTCTAGAGACAGTGTGGTGAGAGCGACCATGCTGATTGGTTTAGAGACAGTGTGGTGAGAGCGGCCATGCTGATTGGTCTAGAGACAGTGTGGTGAGAGCGACCATGCTGATTGGTTTAGAGACAGTGTGGTGAGAGCGGCCATGCTGATTGGTCTAGAGACAGTGTGGTGAGAGCGACCATGCTGATTGGTTTAGAGACAGTGTGGTGAGAGCGACCATGCTGATTGGTTTAGAGACAGTGTGATGAGAGCGGCCATGCTGATTGGTCTAGAAACAGCGTGGTGAGAGCGGCCATGCTGATTGGTCTAGAGACAGTGTGATGAGAGCGGCCATGCTGATTGGTTTAGAGACAGTGTGGTGAGAGCGGCCATGCTGGTTGGTTTAGAGACAGTGTGGTGAGAGCGGCCATGCTGGTTGGTTTAGAGACAGTGTGGTGAGAGCGGCCATGCTGATTGGTCTTGAGACAGTGTGATGAGAGCGGCCATGCTGGTTGGTTTAGAGACAGTGTGGTGAGAGCGGCCATGCTGATTGGTCTAGAGACAGTGTGGTGAGAGCGGCCATGCTGATTGGTCTAGAGACAGTGTGGTGAGAGCGGCCATGCTGATTGGTCTAGAGACAATGTGACTGAGGAAAAGACAGGTAACAGAGATGTTTGTAGCAGAGATGAAGATGCTGAGGATCTCTCTGGGAGTGACCAGGATGGACAGGATCAGAGGAACAGCACATGTTAGAGATTTTAAAGTCAGAGAGGTCAGACTGAGATGGTTTGGACATGTGCAGAGGAGAGAGAGAGAGTACATCAGAAGAAGGATGCTGGGTTTGGAACCACCAGGAAAGAGGACTAGAGGAAGACCAAAGAGGAGGTTCATGGATACAGTGAAGGAAGACATGAAGATAGTTGGTGTGACTGAAGAGGATGCAGCAGATAGGGTTAGATGGAAGACACTGACTTGATGTGGCGCCCCCTGAAGGGAAATGATGGAAGAAGAAGAAGATTTCTTTAAAAAAACACGTTGAAAGAAATCCAAAAGTTATTTTGATTTAATAAACAATGTTTTAAAATCAGAAACATTTGAAAGACTTTTCTTAGAAATCAAAATTTTTTTGTTTAAATTCTCAAGGTTCAAACATTCATAAAAAATAAAGCTTCGAACCAAACGGATATAATTAAAAGTCATTTTTATTCATTCACATCGTTATGAAACAATAGAATAAAAATAAGCTCAAGTTCTTCATAAAATACTTTCAAAGGAAAATTTCAACGACAACGTTTCCTGTTTTAAAAAAAATAGAGAAATTTCCACCATGTTTCTCCAGCATGGAAAATGAGGGAGTTAGGTTCTCACACACACACACACACACACACACACACACACACACACACACACACACACACACACACACATACAAACACACACAGATGCACAGGTTGTACAGATGAGTGGAATCAGGAATCATCCTCAGGTGACCCTAATCAAATTGATTAGGAACATCTAGGGTTCCCTTTGGCGGCAGGTGAGGGATCCTAACAGGTCTACTGTACTTAAAACAAATCAGCGTCCAGAAAACTATACTCTGCTTAAAATAAACGTGCAAAACTGCTCTAAAAAAAAATCTGAAAAAAAGTGTGTCCATTAAAAGCATCCTGCCACTGTACCATCCAAGACCGGTCCACACCACCCGATCTGGCTTCTCTCAACCCGGTGGAGCAACGGCTCTACTCCAAACTCCTCATTTTACTCTTGATTCTTACGTATTTTTACGTACGTCATTTATCCCTCAACACAGAAATATCTGTGCTGCATTACACCGCAGCAGGCTGAGAGAGACTCCGCCTACCAGCAGAGGAAGCTCATTTTAGACGCTTGTATAGGTGATCTTGTTCTTTCGGTCACCACCCACACTGGTTACCATGGTGAGGGTAGGAAAGTAGATCCTGGTTACCATGGTGAGGGTAGGAACATAGTTCCTGGTTACCATGGTGAGGGTAGGAACGTAGATCCTGGTTACCATGGTGAGGGTAGGAACATAGATCCTGGTTACCATGGTGAGGGTAGGAAAGTAGATCCTGGTTACCATGGTGAGGGTAGAAACATAGTTCCTGGTTACCATGGTGAGGGTAGGAACGTAGATCCTGGTTACCATGGTGAGGGTAGGAACATAGATCCTGGTTACCATGGTGAGGGTAGGAACGTAGATCCTGGTTACCATGGTGAAGGTAGGAACGTAGATCCTGGTTACCATGGTGAGGGTAGGAACGTAGATCCTGGTTACCATGGTGAGGGTAGGAACGTAGATCCTGGTTACCATGGTGAGGGTAGGAACATAGATCCTGGTTACCATGGTGAGGGTAGGAACGTAGATCCTGGTTACCATGGTGAGGGTAGGAACGTAGATCCTGGTTACCATGGTGAGGGTAGGAATGTAGATCCTGGTTACCATGGTGAGGGTAGGAACGTAGATCCTGGTTACCATGGTGAGGGTAGGAACGTAGATCCTGATTACCATGGTGAGGGTAGGAACGTAGATCCTGATTACCATGGTGAGGGTAGGAACGTAGATCCTGATTACCATGGTGAGGGTAGGAACGTAGATCCTGATTACCATGGTGAGGGTAGGAATGTAGATCCTGGTTGCAACGTCCTGATTATTGCAGGCGTGCACTGATTTGTCTGTTGATCTCACGCTCCATCCTTCCCCCCACTGTGAACAAGACTCTGAGATACTTCTACTCTTGAACTTGAGACAGGACCCTGTCCCTGACCTGCAGTGGGCACTCCACCCTCTTCCGGGTCTAGACAATGGTCTCTGATTGGAGGCCGCTTCACACTCGGCAGCAAATCCGACCAATGAGAGTTGGAGGTCACGACCCGATGAAGCCAACGGGATCACATCATCTGCAAAAAGCAGGGATCCAATCCTGAGGAACCAGATCCCCCACCACCACCTCTGGAACTACCTCTCGCATCTTTAGAAATACTGTCCAATAAAATGAGGAGCACCATTCGACCGTGTCCCTGGTGAGTCCTGTAAGGAAGGCTCCGGGAGTCTCGGAGCCTTCCATCCGGGCTGTTGGGTACCAGAGGTTGGCTCGTAGTGCCGGTAGTAGGTCGGATCTATTTCCGGTGAGAGTCAGACTCCATGAAGGCTGCTGTAAAAAGTGAAGCTCATGATAACGAGGAACGGTTCTGTTCCCAAACGTCCGCAGGGAAGACGTTAGAAGTAACTTTGGACATGAGCCTGAAGTTTGACACAGCAGAAAAGGTCGATTTGTTCAGCGGGGGTTGCTAACAAAACGCCGAAGGTTAAACTCCTGTTTCTGATGATGAAGTACCTTCCAGGTAAACAGGGACCCGCCAGAAACACACCGAGCTTCTACTGGCAGTCTGAGCTCCTGCTGGGGGTCTTCACACCTGTAATTTCCACCTCTAAACACTTTAAAAGCCGGCGTGTGTGTAAGTCAGCATGGCCGTGTAAAGTATTCCCGGCGCGTTGGTTACCTCAGACGTCCATGACCCGATTCAGTCAAACTAAGTTAATGTTTGGAAGTAAAGCGTTCTGCTCTGCAGCGTGCTGAGAAACACAGAAACGGATGCTAATGTATCAGACGTTTAATCCCAGGATCGTTAGGACCTCAGAAATGATCGGAATACATGTCGAACAAGGATTTATAACAATTTTAATTCTATTTATTCTCTTATGTTTAAAAAAAAAATAAAACAAAATCAAACTCTAATCAAACACCTCGTCTGATCATCCCACTGATGAACTGGGATTACCATCCAGATCTCTGGAAGCAGAGCCCCCCCTCCCCCCCACCCGCTACACACACCCACACACACACACACACACCCACACACACACACACACACACACACACACACACACTGTAATAAGATTACAACTCATCCAAATCTACAGAATATCATCCCTGGATAATCTCTACATCTAGAAAGGAATCTATAGAGGAATGTTGAGGAAAACACACACACACACACACACACACACACACACACACACACACACACACACACACACACACACATACACACACACACACACACACACACACACACACACACACTGTCAGCTCTGATAAACCCTCTCTCTTACATTCTTCCTCCATGTTCCTGACCCCTGACCGCCTCTTTGCTTGCGGATGCAGAGCCAGAGAAGTAGAGATGATGTTTATAATCCTCACGTCAAACCAAGGATTTTAGAAGCTTCGTTTCACCAGCTCGTAAAGCGGGAGGTGTCAGAGGTCAGGCGTCACGGTCCAGGGATTTTTTAGGATTCAGATGAGGTCGTTTGCACCGGATGATAAGTTTATATTCCGAGGAGATTTAAATCATCTCTCACAGGCTCAGGATTCCCGTCTCCGATCCACACACGTACCGTACCGCCGTCTCATCCGGGTCAGCAGGAAGTACAGACTTCCATCACCTCGGTCACATCCTCAGCTCATCCAGACGTTAGTGGAACGACCACGGTCAAAATTAAACTTCTCCTCTCATCGTCTCCCTCCATGGGGGCGCTACAAAATGTCCGTTTCTATCAAATCCTGTCTCCTGCATCCTCTTTGGTTCATGTCCTCCTTCACTGCATCCATGAACCTCCTCTTTGGTCTTCCTCTAGTCCTCTTTCCTGGTGGTTCCAAACCCAGCATCCTTCTTCTGATGTACTCTCTCTCTCTCCTCTGCACATGTCCAAACCATCTCAGTCTGACCTCTCTGACTTTAAAACCTCTAACATGTGCTGTTCCTCTGATCCTGTCCATCCTGGTCACTCCCAGAGAGATCCTCAGCATCTTCATCTCTGATACAAACATCTCTGTTTCCTGTCTTTTCCTCAGTGACACTATCTCTAGACCAATCAGCATGGCCGCTCTCACCACACTGTCTCTAGACCAATCAGCCTGGCCGCTCTCACCACACTGTCTCTAGACCAATCAGCCTGGCCGCTCTCACCACTCTGTCTCTAGACCAATCAGCATGGCCGCTCTCATCACTCTGTCTCTAGACCAATCAGCACTGCCGCTCTCACCATACTGTCTCTAGACCAATCAGTATGGCCGCTCTCACCACTCTGTCTCTAGACCAATCAGCATGGCCGCTCTCACCACTCTGTCTCTAGACCAATCAGTATGGCCGCTCTCACCATACTGTCTCTAGACCAATCAGTATGGCCGCTCTCACCACACTGTCTCTAGACCAATCAGCCTGGCCGCTCTCACCACACTGTCTCTAGACCAATCAGCCTGGCCGCTCTCACCACTCTGTCTCTAGACCAATCAGCATGGCCGCTCTCACCACTCTGTCTCTAGACCAATCAGCATGGCCGCTCTCACCACTCTGTCTCTAGACCAATCAGCACTGCCGCTCTCACCATACTGTCTCTAGACCAATCAGTATGGCCGCTCTCACCACTCTGTCTCTAGACCAATCAGCATGGCCGCTCTCACCACTCTGTCTCTAGACCAATCAGCATGGCCGCTCTCACCATATTGTCTCTATACCAATGAGCACTGCCGCTCTCACCACTCTGTCTCTAGACCAATCAGCATGGCCGCTCTCACCACGGTTTTCTACACTGCGCTACACAGTTTTACTACGATAATATTAAACTACTGATATACAAAAGGGGCGGAGCTAGTGAGTGTAACGGCACCCGTAAAGTTTCCCTTTAGTTCCAAACAAATTAAACCATTATCGACCTTAAATAAAACACCATGCTGGATTTTCAGAGAGGGGACGAAAGGTACACGCCCCACTCATTTGAGACCTTACCTTCAGCCAATCAGCTTGCATGTGTGTGTGTGAATGAGTGAATGTGAGCTACAATGTAAAACACTCAGAGAACCAATGCAGGTAGAAAAGAGCTGGAGAAGTAGAGTTTAATCATTTTAACCATTTTAATAATAATTATTCTAATAAACATCTAAGAGCATCTTCTGGAGCCAGCAGGTACTTCCTATTTGGCTCCCTGCTTTAGTATGTCCAGTTCCTGGACACGCTCCCGTCTTGAAACACTATGATCCTAATCTGACGGTGAAGATGCTGAAGCACCAGGCTAACCTCCTGAAGCTCTCGCTGCATTAATATGTACGACCGTGTTTCCAGTCAAACGTCCGAAGTGACCCTCTGATTGGCAGCTGGCTGATGGATGAAAGCAGCTCAGTAAATCTCTGCAAATTCATCCAATTCTCACACAAAGAGGCGGCCATTTTATTCTGACCTGACTTCATCAGGACTGCCCTTCAGCCCAGAACGTGTGAGTGTGTGTGTGTGTGTGTGTGTGTGTGTGTGTGTGTGTGTGTGTGTGTGTGTGAGAGAGAGAGAGAGACGAGCCTAAAGAACAGCATCAAAGAGAACAGCATATTTAGGTCATTTTAAAAGACCTATTTAAAAAAAAATCTTTCAGCTGAAAGAAGGAGCTTCATGTTTCAGGAGCTGGAAGAAAAGAGATGGTTCTAAAGTTAAAATCAAAACTCTATTTTATTTGTCCCGTTCCGTTCCGCCATCTTCTGCTCATCTGGGGCCGGGTCACGGGGGCAGCAGCCTCAGACGGGAAGCCCAGGCTTCTCTCACCCCGGCTGCATCCTCCAGCTCACCCGGAAGGATCCTGAGTCGTTCCCCGGCCAGCTGTGAGACATAGTCTCTCCAGCGGGTCCGGGATCTGCTTCTTGACCTCCTCCCAGTGAGGCACCACCTCACCACCTCATCTAGCTTCTCTCGACCTGGAGGAGAAGCGGCTCGACACCGAGCTCTTCCCGGATGGCAGAGTTCCTCCCTCTATCTTTGAGCGAGAGGCCAGCCTCCCTGTGGAGGAAGCTCATTTCGGCTGCTTGTATCTGTGATCTGGAACGATATAATTCATCCAGGAGTGACCCGTCGTAGAGAAGGTTTCAGAGCGTCTTCTGGATGATGTGATTAATGATTGAGACGTTTCAAAATCCATCGACTTTCATCTGGAAATCCTTTTCATTTCCCGATTAAAAGTGATTTCTGGATTAAAGTCGAAACATCTCGATTATCAAACACTTGGTCCTGAAGACGCCTCGAAGTCTAATCTAGGATGGGTCACTCCTGGATGAATGAGGGGTTTACCTGGACATCCATATATGGTGTCCTGGAGGTGTGGTTTGAGCAAGACGGAGATCAAGTTGCCTTAAACCAGAATTTTGCTGCGGATTAGATTTGTTAACTTCACGTTTCAAACGGACAGTGTGATGTTATTGTGTTGTAACCGTCGTCATGGCGTCAAAGAAAATGTCTTCCCAACCAACGATGCCCACATTTCTTACTGTGTTTACGGAGCGTACTGATCACCAAAACATCACCTTCTATCACTGATAAAACCTTGTGTTACGTAAACGTAGCGTTTCTCCTTTAGACACACACACAGACACTGAAGCTATGACGTGCAGACGACCGCCTGCTGTGAGAACGACCAACCACAGAGAGAAATAATAATGTGGATGGTGGGTGTGAAGGGACAAAACCGACGCCGGCACAAGGAGAAAGCATTCCATCCGCTAACATATAATCCACCTCTCATCAGATTCTTTTACATTTTACTCCCACTGTGAAGAAATAAAAGCTTTTCTTTTAAAAAGACCTTCAGAGCAGCAAAGGTTGTCCTTCAGCTTTAAACACACTTTCTGCCCGCTCAGCTCTTCTGGCTTCGGTTTAATCCCGTGTGGACTCGCTGGACTCCCTCCGGACCCAATCACCTCTCCATGCAGAACCAGGAAGGAAGCTGGATGTTTTCTACCAGCCGGTTTTAAATGATAGTCAGAAGGAGAGGTGATGCCATGCTGTGGGCGACGTGTTGATGCACAACATCGAGATGAAAAAAACAAGCCATTTTTTCCTCTATCTTTGTCACTAAATTGATCAATTATTACATCAAATAAATCCTTTTATGACCAAATAAATGCCATCCATGCTTCCCAAACAGTAGTGGCCCCGGATAAGCGGAGGACAACGGAACGGAAGGGTGTAGAGTTAGGGAAAGATGAGAAATCAGAAAATCACAAAATCACAACAGAAATACACAAAATCCATAATCAGACCTGCTGGTAGACGTGCTGGTAGACCTGCTGGTAGACGTGGTGGTAGACGTGCTGGTAGACGTGGTGGTAGACGTGCTGGTAGACCTGCTGGTAGACGTGCTGGTAGACGTGGTGGTAGACGTGGTGGTAGACGTGCTGGTAGACGTGGTGGTAGACGTGGTGGTAGACGTGCTGGTAGACGTGCTGGTAGACGTGCTGGTAGACGTGCTGGTAGACGTGCTGGTAGACATGCTGGTAGACGTGCTGGTAGACGTGGTGGTAGACGTGCTGGTAGACGTGGTGGTAGACGTGCTGGTAGACGTGGTGGTAGACGTGCTGGTAGACGTGGTGGTAGACGTGCTGGTAGACGTGGTGGTAGACGTGCTGGTAGACGTGCTGGTAGACGTGCTGGTAGACGTGGTGGTAGACGTGCTGGTAGACGTGCTGGTAGACGTGGTGGTAGACGTGCTGGTAGACGTGCTGGTAGACGTGCTGGTAGATGTGCTGGTAGACGTGGTGGTAGACGTGCTGGTAGACGTGCTGGTAGACGTGCTGGTAGACGTGCTGGTAGACGTGCTGGTAGACGTGCTGGTAGACGTGCTGGTAGACGTGCTGGTAGACGTGGTGGTAGACGTGCTGGTAGACGTGCTGGTAGACGTGGTGGTAGACGTGCTGGTAGACGTGCTGGTAGACGTGCTGGTAGAAGTGCTGGTAGACGTGGTGGTAGACGTGGTGGTAGACGTGGTGGTAGACGTGGTGGTAGACGTGGTGGTAGACGTGCTGGTAGACGTGGTGGTAGACGTGCTGGTAGACGTGGTGGTAGACGTGCTGGTAGACGTGCTGGTAGACGTGCTGGTAGTTGTGGTGGTAGACGTGGTGGTAGACGTGCTGGTAGACGTGCTGGTAGACGTGCTGGTAGACGTGCTGGTAGACGTGCTGGTAGACGTCCTGGTAGACGTGCTGGTAGACGTGGTGGTAGACGTGGTGGTAGACGTGCTGGTAGACGTCCTGGTAGACGTCCTGGTAGACGTGCTGGTAGACGTGGTGGTAGACGTGCTGGTAGACGTGCTGGTAGACGTGCTGGTAGACGTGCTGGTAGACGTGGTGGTAGACGTGCTGGTAGACGTGCTGGTAGACGTGCTGGTAGACGTCCTGGTAGACGTGGTGGTAGACGTGCTGGTAGACGTGCTGGTAGACGTGCTGGTAGACGTGCTGGTAGACGTGCTGGTAGACGTGCTGGTAGACGTGCTGGTAGACGTGCTGGTAGACGTGGTGGTAGACGTGGTGGTAGACGTACTGGTAGACATGCTGGTAGACGTCCTGGTAGACGTCCTGGTAGACGTGCTGGTAGACGTGCTGGTAGACGTGCTATGGATGGATTCAAACACTACAAGATGGGATTAAGGTTTAAAATACTGGGACATGAATTTTATTGGGTCAATCAACTTAATTTAAACGCCATAAACAATAACAAAAGAGTCAGATTTGGTCAGATTTGGTCAGATCCAGAGACGTGCAGGACCTGTAGAGCGGTGTGGAATCAGCTGGCTTCAGGTTAGATTCACTCACGTTTTATGATTTAAAGCTGTTGATTTTGGACTCAGTGCTGGTAAACTGGGCAATAGGAAGAGAGAGAGGTCACAAAATGTTTTCTTCTTGCTGGGAGGGCGCAACAGAAAATACTTAATAAACACCAGTGTAATCCCTCATTCCTCCAGCATGGACCCATCATGGTAAAGGTTTCAGAGTGTCTTCAGGACGGTGTGTTTGACGATCGAGATGTTATTTTAAATCTAATAGAAGGTAGCCGGCATTTACAGTGGAATCAGTCCATAGGTTGTTTTTATCAGGTTTATAGATAAAAGTTGAAACGTCTCGATCATTAAACACACTCTCCAGAAGATACTTTGAAGTGTTTTGACCATAAACAGCCATCTCTGATGGCCTTTATTCATTGCAGTGATATTTTGTCACCAATCGTTCATTTTTCTCTAAAGAAACGTCTCATGGGTTTATGACATCACATTGTTTTACCGTCTTTGAGAGGTTTTGAAACAAACTTTATGTCACTTTATTCACAAGTGGTAGTTTCACGGACAGACGGACAGAAACAAACCTGTTTATTTTAGTAATTCAGTTAATTTACTGTAATAATTTAAATAAAAGGTATGTAGGTTCTTTTACTGCCCTGTAAATAAAACACTGTGGAAGGTAAACAGTCAGCTTACAGTTATCATAAAAAAAAGCACTGGTGAATAAACACATCTTTAAGACCAGTTTACCAGAAATCTAACTTAAAAATGTAATAAATCAGAATTCAGAAAATAAACGAGTCAGTTAATCATTAACTTTAAATTCTTAATGATGGAGGAAAATTTATTACAATACTTAGTGTTTTAAAAAAGTAAATGTTTGTGATTCTGTTACAATTAAAAAGAGTTTTTTTCCCAAAAATAACCTCGAGCGATCCAACAGCAGAGTGCCAGGGCACCGTCCAGGGCACCGACCAGGGCACCATTCATCTATTCAATGCAATCATAATTGGTCCATTCCATTGTCTTCCGTTTATTGAGAGCCCGGTCGAGGGAGCAACAGCCTCGGAAACCCAACACGAAACCTAACTTATCTCACCCCGACAGAATCCTCCAGCTCACCCTGGAGGATCCTAAGGTATTCCCTGCCCAGCTGTGAGACATAGTCTCTCCAGCAGGTCCAGGTTCTGCCTCTGGATCTCCTCACGGTTACCATGGTGAGAGTAGGACCGTAGATCCTGGTTACCATGGTGAGGGTATGAATGTAGATCCTGGTTGCCATGGTGAGGGTAGGAACGTAGATCCTGGTTACCATGGTGAGGGTAGGAATGTAGATCCTGGTTACCATGGTGAGGGTAGGAACGTAGATCCTGGTTACCATGGTGAGGGTAGGAACGTAGATCCTGGTTACCATGGTGAGCTAGGAACATAGATCCTGGTTACCATGGTGAGGGTAGGAACGTAGATCCTGGTTACCATGATGAGGGTAGGAACGTAGATCCTGGTTACCATGGTGAGGGTAGGAACGTAGATCCTGGTTACCATGGTGAGGGTAGGAACGTAGATCCTGGTTACCATGGTGAGGGTAGGAACGTAGATCCTGGTTACCATGGTGAGGGTAGGAACGTAGATCCTGGTTACCATGGTGAGGGTAGGAACGTAGATTCTGGTTACCATGGTGAGGGTAGGAACGTAGATCCTGGTTAACATGGTGAGGGTAGGAACGTAGATCCTGGTTACCATGGTGAGGGTAGGAACGTAGATCCTGGTTACCATGGTGAGGGTAGGAACGTAGATCCTGGTTACCATGGTGAGGGTAGGAACGTAGATCCTGGTTACCATGGTGAGGGTAGGAACGTAGATCCTGGTTACCATGGTGAGGGTAGGAACGTAGATCCTGGTTACCATGGTGAGGGTAGGAACGTAGATCCTGGTTACCATGGTGAGGGTAGGAACGTAGATCCTGGTTACCATGGTCAGGGTAGGAACATAGATCTGGTTACCATGGTGAGGGTAGGAACATAGATCCTGGTTACCATGGTGAGGGTAGGAACATAGATCACCTGTTAAATCCAGAGCTTTGCTACGTGGCTCTGCTCCAGACCCAAAGATACCCAAACTCCTCCACTCGGGGCAGGACCCTGTCTCTGACCGGCATTTGTTTTTTTTTTTTTTTCCAAAATCACAAAACAATCATATCATCAAGTTTTACATTATAGATTAAAAAAAAAATTCAAAAACAAAGAACAATAACGTAGGAACACAAACAACAGTTAAAAGATAACAAAAAAAAAAAAACTAGCTGAACAATTTCAGTACGTTCCTGCTCGTAGACCCTCCTTCACGGTGAGGAACCCTCCCCCCCTCCAAAAAAAAAATAGCAGTTGGAAAAATGAGTACAATGAATGAGACGGAGAAGCGGACACAAGACAGAAATAAATAAATCCCACAGTAAATAAACCCAGTACAGAGTCCCAGTGCACCATCATGAAGCGGTGCGTCCAGTAACTAAAGGTTTGATGACTGAAACCAACAAGGTCTCCATGGAAACGACCAGTAGACAGAATGTATCTAATCAGACCTGTGCAACTGTGTTTCCTTTCGGTTCTAACTTCTTTTTTTTTGTTCCACCTTTCTTCCCCCGTCCTGCAGACATTAGAGAGAGTGGAAGCCCAAAGCCGGTGATGGTTTTTATCCACGGAGGTTCCTACATGGAAGGAACCGGGAATATGTTTGATGGCAGCATCCTGGCAAGCTACGGGAACGTTATCGTCATCACAGTGAACTACCGGCTCGGCGTTCTCGGTAGGTGAACCGTCTTTTCCGGTCCGCCTCGTTCGTGTCTGTCTGCTTGGGTCTGTACATCGCTGTTGGCTCCTGGTGACTGTTGGAAGCTCTGCTAGCACACTGATGCACCGTGAGAGACGCTCAGGTGTTTCATAGGAAACGATCCCATTTCCCTCGTGCGGTGATCGGGATCCACCGGTAGATTGAAGGTTGTTTTGGTTGATCTCATGGTTATTGTGTTTGGTTTGTCTCGTGGTGACATGCAGGGCTGGCCTGTAACCATAGCAACCCACTCTACTCTGTTTTTGTTGCACGCTGCTGTTTGTTCCTCACAAAAACAACCAAACTTAGCGATCGCATTTTTTTTACATGTTTTAAAGAGAAAAGTTGTGTTGTTTTTAAAAACAGAAAAATTGCAGATTTTAATGAAATCTCACACTTTATGAAAAAATTCAAAGAGGAAAAAAAATAACTGCATTTTTTGTTTGAAAGAAGAATAAAAAAAGATTAAAAACAGGATTTAATGTGTTGATTTGATTTTTTTCTGAGAATCACTAGATTATTAAAATAGAGAATTAATTTAAACATTTTTTGTTTGACTCAAGATTTTTTTTTTTTTTATGTAAAACTGTATGTTGGCAAGAAAACGGTTGAAAACTCTGTTTTAGACCCGTTGGACCATCATGGTTTAGTTAGCGTGCCAGCCTGTGAGCTGATGGGCACATCACGGTTTTGTTCGGTGTGTGATGCCGACCTCCTCGGCTCAGTTTGTTTGGTAAAGCCCTGCTCACATAAAACAGCGATGGGGCTGCGATGGGACGGCGGTGTGTCGATTTGGAAAAATTATCAAATTTGCGCAGCTCAGACGTCCATCTCACTCATCAAGCGTCGTTCGCCTTGATTTTTGTCCCTTTCCGACTCATCGTATCGTTATCAGCCTGTCTTAAAATTTACCAATCACCGCTGGGATTTTCTGAAATCTAGTCTGAGTCTGAAAGGTCGTGTGACTGTCGACGGATTACCTCTAGATGAGCGCCAGACAAACGATCGACTATCGGTCGATTTAATAAGATTAGATTTACTTTATTGATCCCACACTTGCTAAGTGGTGGCGTTTATCAGAGAACAACGTCGTGCAATAATCTGTAGCTGTTTGGTAGAAAATGTACGTTAAACAATTGATTTTGAGTCTCAGACGCGTCATCGTCTAGTTGACGACATTCGTGGCCATACCAGCCTGTAAATCCCTGATCCCGTCAGACCTCAGACGCTAAGCATGCTGGGTCTGGGCTGTACCTGGATGGGAGACCGCCGGAACCCCAGGTGCCACGGTGGGATGACCGTTGAGATTAATTTGTCGTTGTGTTTCTGGGTTAGACACTTCACCCACGTAGCCTAGTCTGAATGGTGTGTGTGATTGGTTGGTGATGGTCAGAAGGGCTGATGGTGCAAAATGGCAGCCTCGCTTCTGTCAGGTTGCCCCAAGGCAGCTGTGGGTACAACAGTAGCTAACCATCACCGGGTATGGAGTGGATAAATGATGCATATGTGACGTGTCTTTGAGAGTCCTGAAAAGCACTATATAAATAAAATGCATTATTATGAGACTGATAATCAACCTCATTTGAAGTGCCTGTAAAAAGTAGATGCATGCATGAAAAATTTTAATTTGAGGACGTTCCAATCGCATGTTTATACAGTAGGCGATATGCCGCCAATCTGTTGGTGTTATGTTCACGATGCATCGCTTCACTTTCATCGAGCGCTTCTTAGTCGATCGTCACAATACAGGGAAGACAGCATCGTTTGATGTTTTCCCGATATGCGGTTGATTTAAATAACTTCATCTCCCGATTCAAACTCAGACACAACGCCAACGAGTCGCTTCAATGTGAGCCGCACCCATCAGAACCCTTTCATCTCACGAGGTTCACACACACAGAAAAATCCCCGCCATTTTCCGAGACGCCGATGCTTCCCATTTTCTGCGAGCAGGGCTTTAGCTTGTTCAGCTGGCCATGCCATCACCAGTCATCCCTCTCTCTGGCTCAGTGTCCAAACAGGAGGCCATTAGTGGTGTTAAATATGCAGGCGTGGAGCAGGATTTACAGCCAAAGCAGCTCGGCCACAGTGGATTTGGCCGCGGGGAACATATATACTCCATCACTGTTTCTTCAGCTTTATGTTTTCATTTGTTTTGCTCTCCTCTGTGCAGATTGGCTGATAATAAACGCTAGCATAATGCTGTCACACGGCTGTTATTCAAACGCTCCGTTTGGTTTATACGCAGCCGCAGGGCAGCCTTTAAATTTAAGGACACATGGAGTGAGAAAGAAGAAGGTTTGTGACTGGGTGGTGTTATGGTGTGGGTGTGGGTGGCGTTGCTGTGTGTGGACCCTGCAGTGGGTCAGAGATCTGTCCGTCCTGACCGTCCTATGGAGAGATGCTCAGGCTTCAGCACGGCTGGATTTGGAAATAAAGTCCTGAATTCATCATTAAAACAATCAGTGATTTTCTCTTGATTAATCTTCTCTGACCGTCTTACGATTCAAAGTGTCTTTTATTCTGGAAATCATTTTCAATCCTATGAGATTAAAAATGATTTCCGGAAGGAAGTCGAAACGTCTCAATCTTTGAACACACTGTCCTAAAAATGTTTTGAAGCCTCTTCTACGTCAGATCACTTCAGGTTGAATAAGATTCCACGGTCTTCTCTAACGTTATGATTTCTGTACTAACCGGTGCAGGCTTTATGTGGACTGTCCCTTTAAGGCCGGGCCCTCTCGGTGTTGAGTTTGTTTTAGCCCGGCCAAAACCTTTAATCATCCTGATTGATGAGGTGCATTTCCCTGACTCAAACCTTCTCCAAATACCCCTTCCATTCCAGTGATACATCAGCCGTCCGGCCAATTCATCAAGGCCCTGATTGTTTTAAGATATACCTGACCAGTAAAATATCCATTTCTCTGCACGCTGAGCACATCTGAAGGTCCCGAAGGCGCCGTGGCGATGCGACTCCTAAAGCTACACAAAATGTCTCAAACTGTTTTCAGGATGTTTTCTGAGACTTTTTCGAGCGTCTGTCCCGAACCTGCTGCAGGATTTATGGTTTTCTTTCAGGTCGGCAGAATGACTGATTAGAATCAGAATTTAGGGCATTTTTATTCTTTTTATAGGATGAGTTCTCCGGTCTGATCCGGGGTCGGTTGGTTTATCTCCCACAGCTTTTATTCATAAATATTCCTGTTTCTGTTCTTCTTTTCATCCTCTTGCTGCTTCCTGTGATCAGACTGTTACTGACCTGCAGCGAAGGCTGATGGCGGTGATGCGAAAGGTTTAATAACTTCATTTTCTGTTTAAAAGACTGATGAAGGTCATCTGCATCTTTCCTGGAAAATAAGAAACCTTTTCAGACGATCCGATGGTGTCTTTTTCTTATTGAGAAGAAAAACCTTGTGGTTCCAGTTAAATAAAATCTAATCACGGTTCAGGTTTCCTGTTTTTAACGGTCCTGATCTTCTGGTCGGTCACAGACGGTACACAGCAGAACCTTCACACACACACAGACGGTACACAGCAGAACCTTCACACACACACAGACGGTACACAGCAGAACCTTCACACACACACAGACGGTACACAGTAAAACCTCCACACACACACAGACGGTACACAGCAGAACCTTCACACACACACAGACGGTACGCAGCAGAACCTTCACACACACAGACGGTACACAGCAGAACCTTCACACACACACAGACGGTACACAGCAGAACCTTCACACACACACAGACGGTACACAGTAAAACCTCCACACACACACAGACGGTACACAGCAGAACCTTCACACACACACAGACGGTACACAGCAGAACCTTCACACACACACAGACGGTACGCAGCAGAACCTTCACACACACACAGACGGTACACAGCAGAACCTTCACACACACGCAGATGGTACACAGCAGAACCTTCACACACACACAGACGGTACACAGCAGAACCTCCACACACACACAGGCGGTACACAGCAGAACCTTCACACACACACAGACGGTACACAGCAGAACCTTCACACACACACAGACGGTACACAGCAGAACCTTCACACACACACAGACGGTACACAGCAGAACCTCCACACACACACAGGCGGTACACAGCAGAACCTTCACACACACACAGACGGTACACAGCAGAACCTTCACACACACACAGACGGTACACAGCAGAACCTTCACACACACGCAGACGGTTTCCTGGTTTCCTAGAACAACGTGTGAAACAGTAACTTCCTTTTAAAAACGAGTCCAGTTAAAAACAGTTTGGAACCATGAAGGAACAAATCCAGTGTGAGACCAGGTCAGAGGGTTTCCTCTCGGTACAGATCAGTAAGTACAGCGAGGTCGTTCTGATCCTGAGACGTCACGGGATCGAAAACTCTTAGAAAAATAGATGGAAAAGCAGAATTTTAGGGAGATTTTTTTTCATTTTATCAAATAAAGCAGCGCAGTAATGACAACCAGCTTCTGTTCCTTCGTCTTCTGTTTATCTGGGGCTGGGTCGCCGGGGCAACAGCCTCAGACAGAAACCCAGGCTTCTCTCACCCGGGCTGCACCCTCCAGCTCACCCAGCAGGATCCTGAGGTGTTCCCTGTCCAGCTGGGAGACTATTTGGGTTCTGGGCCTACCTCCGAGCGTCCTCCCGATGGGATGGAACGCCTCACCAGTGAGGCGTGAGGCGTTCGATAGGCATCCTAACCAGATGCCCGAACCACCCCATCCGGCTTCTCTCGACCTGAAGCAGCAGAGCTAACGGTTCCCTGGTTGTTTTTAACTGTGACATAACTTAAACCGTTCAAACCGCGGAGAAACAAGACCCAGTTTAATCCATCAGAACGTACGGATGAAGTTTCCATCCGAACGTTCGGATGAAGTTTTCATCCGAACGTTCGGATGAAGTTTCCATCAGAACGTTCGGATGAAGTTTCCATCCGAACGTTCGGATGAAGTTTTCATCCGAACGTTCGGATGAAGTTTCCATCCGAACGTTCGGATGAAGTTTTCATCAGAACGTTCGGATGAAGTTTTCATCCGAACGTTCGGATGAAGTTTTCATCAGAACGTCTGTGTGAGGATCTGGTTGCTTTCAGAACAATGAAGGATCAGAAAGGAACCCACATCCGTTTGTCTGTGATGCGGATGAGACATTAAAACACGTCTCCGGCTTGAGCTACGATAATTTTTAATTAATAACTAAGGATTATTTTAAACTGAATGATTTGAAAAAAAAAAACTTTTATTAAATTTTTTAACAGCCAGTAATTTTTTTCTGTAATTTTCTAAATGTTTTTCAGTTTTTAAGGAGATTTAATTTTAAATAATTTGATTTCTGGGTCATGTTTTAATAAACAGCTCGTTGGTTACATGGACACACACACACACACACACACACACACACACTGAACACACACAAAGACACACACTGAACACACACACACACACAAAGACACACACTGAACACACACACACACACACAAAGACACACACACACACACACACACACACACACTGAACACACACACACACACACACACTCACACACACACACACACACACACACACACACACACACACACACACACACACACACACTGAACACACACACACACACTCACACACACACACACACACACACACACACACACACACACACACACACACACACTGAACACACACACACACACACACACACACACACACACACTGAACACACACACACACACACACACAGTCTTCACAGTGTCTTGAAAACAGTGTGTTTGATAATCTCAGTGTTTCGACTTCATCCTGAAATTATTTTAATCAGATTAGATTTCTGAATAAACGAGGTTTTAAACAGAATTCTGAAAAATATTATTTTTAATTTTTATAAACCTGAACAAACATCAGTCATGATTTCTTCCAACCTGCTGGATTATTTTTAATCTGGTTCAGACGTGAAGCTGGAAGTTTCTTTAAAGTCTTCAGAGATTTTTTTTTTTTTTTCTGGAAGCTGATGAAATTCCAACTAAAACCTCCGGGAGAAAGTTTTATCAGCTGATTATCTCTCTGAGTCTCCTACGCTCCACATTCCTCAGAAAAGTTTTCCAGCTGGAAAATTCTGGGATGAACGTTTAGTGACCGTGTGTGTCGATCCATCCCGTCATCAGATGATTTTCACCGGGACACAAACAGCATAAAACCAGGATGTAATCACAAAAAAACCAGCCTCTTAGAAACTATAATATTCAGCTTTCAGTGAGTTCATGAGGTCTGGAGTTACTCAGAAAATCTGAATTTAATCCATAAAGAAACAGCAGAGATATTTTTATTTAATCTTTGTTAGTTTTCTGTTTCTGATCAGACGACTCGTTTTGGTTCAGGTTCATCTGTTACGGGTTTTTTTTTCACATGTTTTCAGAGTAAATGACCATATAAGGAGAAACAATGTCTGATTGGGTGTGGCACACGTAGGCATAAAGAGAAGACCCCTCATTGGCTGCTGCAGCCACCATCTTGGATTGGTAGTCCTACCTGCAGTCTGTGGTAGTAGATCCGAGGTCTGAGCCTGTGTGAGGGATTCTGGTTCTAATCAGAGGACGATTGAAAGCAGGACTCAGGGATTATTTTTTATATTTGTAGGTGGATATAATGTTATTTTTTTTATTAGATTTTCTCCAGTGAAATCTTCTCCAGCTAATGTTAGCTCCACGTTTACAGCCGGGTTTTTCACTGAGATTTTATAAATCATAGAAACCATAAAACTGACTTAGATTAAAACCAGATTATTAGAATATAACAATAATGGAAGTTCAATCCAGAGAATCAAACATCTTTCATGTCTCATACCGACACCACTAACTTTAAAACACACACAACATCTGACTGGAGGACTATT
>LR738547.1:781497-803997 GCA_902685375.1 Neostethus bicornis | reverse complement strand
TAGAAACTGAAACGTCTCGATCATCAAACTGAAAACACTTTGAAGACTTCTCTATGATGGATCCCTGCTGGATGAGGGAGGGGTCACACGAACGTGTTTCCTTCTGTTATTATTTATAAAGTAACTTTAAACAGTTTGTTTACATCTTTAATTAAATTAGTAATAAAAGGTTTCGTGTTTGTCTGAATTTACTCTCATTAAACATCTAATTAAACATTCTTACAAAAGCTCCAGCACATCCAGAACTGCGCTGCCCAGATCCTGATAAGGAGGCGCAAATATGACCATATCACTCCCATCCTCAAATCCCTCCACTGGCTACCCGTTAAATACAGACCTCCTCACCCATCAGTGCATACACAGCACTGCACCTGTTTATCTCCAAGAACTCCTAACCCTCCACACCACTGTCCGAGACCTGCGCTCCTCCTCCTCCTAACCCTCCACACCACTGTCCGAGACCTGCGCTCCTCCTCCTCCTAACCCTCCACACCACTGTCCGAGACCTGCGCTCCTCCTCCTCCTAACCCTCCACACTACTGTCCGAGACCTGCGCTCCTCCTCCTCCTAACCCTCCACACCACTGTCCGAGACCTGCGTTCCTCCTCCTCATCCTAACCCTCCACACCACTGTCCGAAGCCTGCGCTCCTCCTCCTCCTACTGCCTGCATCAACCAAGGACCAAACTCTCCACTATGGGGGACAGGGCCTTCCAGGCAGCTGCTCCACGGCTCTGGAACGATCTTCCTGAGAGCTTGAGGGCTCCACAAAAAAGACTGAAGACATTTTTATTTCTAAAGGTTTTTCAGTAAAGTTTTTAGTGTTTTTTTTTTGTGGTTTTATTTAATTTAGCTGTTTGTTGTTCCTTTTGGTCATTGTAGCACTTTGAGATCTCCACTGGAGATTTTCGTTGTGGTTGCGTCCAATCAAAAGGATCCTAATCCAGGAATTACACACCCTCTGGTTCCAGGTGGAACGTGATTGGATGAAGTTAGTTTAATTTAAAATGGAACAAATTAAATCCAGAATAAATTTGGGAAAATCCACCACAAAATAAAATTCACCCACTTTCTCTGGTTTTATTGGGTTTTTTATTCTGAAAATTGAAAATTATCGTCCATATTTTTCTCCTTAGATGGAAAATTTCAGCATCAAGATGACCTGAAGCAGGTCTGTAGAAACTCTGAGACGGCACTGAATGTTCAGCCAAGAGCACAACGTGTCATTTGGGACAAAAAATTCAAAGCGCAGCCGAAAAAAAGATTAAAATTTTCAGTAAAAAATATTCACAAAACAGCAGAGCAGCAAAAAGTGAAGGATTTTAAAGAAAAGTGTGGCTTTTTTCACCAAAAAAGGAGTTTTTATGATGGTTTAACAGTTTTTAACTAATTGTTTTGTTGCTTCTTCACATGAGACATACCTCTCATGTGAGAAAGATTGAAGACGTATCTTTAAAAGAAAAGACATTGAATAAAACAGTTAAAGAAACAAGAGCTAATTTAAAAAAAAACAATAACAAAAAAATAAAAAATAATTTCAAACTGATGTGTTTTGAGTTGGGTATGGACTCAGAGACCATCCAGGAGGAGCTCTACCATCCAGGAGGAGCTCTACCATCCAGGAGGAGCTCTACCATCCAGGAGGAGCTTTACCATCCAGGAGGAGCTCGTAGAGCCGTTGCTCCTCCAGGTTGAGAGAAGCCAGATGGGGGGAGTTGGGCATCTGGTTAGAATGTCTCCCGAACTCCTCGGTTGTGAAGCATTTTGGGCACGTCCCACCAGGAGGAGACCCAGAGGCAGACCCCTGTGTCTCCCAGCTGGACAGGAAACACCTCGGGATCCTCCCGGGTGAGGTGGAGGATGCTGTCGGGGTGAGAGAAGCCTGGGTTTGCTCGTCCTCCAGCCTCGTAGCCTCGGATAAATGGAAGACATTGGAACGTAATGGTGTTTTGAGGGAATTTTTTTATGTTGGGAGGTGTTGCAGTAGAGTGTTTCAGAGGGTGGGTGCAGCGATGGAGAAGGCTCTGTCTCCCCAGGTAGAATCTTTGACTGAGACGTTTCAGGAGATGCGTGATGGGAGGTTGAGGGTCATCAGGACGGTGCGTCCATTAAACTGACCAGTGAGCAGAAACTTTAGTCTCGGTCTCACACCTTCCCACCACGACACCGCAGTCTGTCTGCACTGCTTTTCTCACAGCACTTTATTAACTGCCTGATCCACCTCGGTTTGTTTTCCACTTGCTCTGCAGCGGCGCCGTCTCACAGCAAAATAGCCGGAATCCATCTGCCATATTGCCTTCTCGCTTTGTTCTAAAACAAATCCCATAATCCCCCCAAAGGTCAGCCTTCCCTCGGCTGCTCACACCACTTGCCTTGGATTCATTGTTTTCCCGACGGAAACCGAAGAACAATATGGAAGATAAAAGAGACGTAGGAGGTGGAAGATCCCGTTCATGCAGCTTTTTGTTTTCATTCATTTAAATTCAGTTGAATTATTTATCGCCATGAGAAGTGGTTTCAGAAGCATTTCCCGTGTTCCCACTGACGTGATGATTGAATTCTATTTTAAACAATTCACTCAAACAAATGATCAATTTAATGCAACGCTATCGAGAGTGTGAGTTCAGGCCATCGGTGTGTGTGTGTGTGTCTTCAGGCTTAATGTGATTACAGTCAGAATCAGGAATCAATCCATAACTTCACCGTCTTAAAGAAACATGATCATAGTTTCATTAAAACCAGGATGTTTACAGACAGTCTGTAATCTTAGTATACAGAACACACACACACACACACACCTCGGAGCGTGTTGTTCCAGTAATGATGTGTTACATTGGGTCGGCGTGCTGATCAGTATGTATAACATCCATCTGCATCTCACCCATACTAATTACAGAAGTAATATCAGACACTTAATCATCAATCATTATTAATATGCATGATTATGAACGTTTCTGTTTCTCCTGCAGGGCTGCAGTTAGCTGCATCAATCTTTATTACACACCTTGTATTAATTAACTGCTTTTTAGCGTCTGTATCTTTCACCCATCTTCCCTCGCTGCATCCAGCTGCCATTCAGTTTACCTGCGTTACTTCTCTGAATGTAAATGATGCGCTGCTGCTTTGATGCACTTCAGTTAGTGAAGCAGACTTTAAGGTTGGAAAGTTACTCTGAAAACACCTGAAAAAAGGAAGAAAAACAACCGCAGAACAAACAGAAAAACGTCACAAAAAATACCTGCATTAAATCCCTAAAACCTTCTCACATAAAAAGAGATGTTTAAAAAGATGGCGGGATTTTTCTGTGTGTGATTTGCGTGAGATGAAATGATTACGGATGGTGTCGCTCACATTTAAGCGACTTGTTGGCGTCATGTCTGAGTTTGAATCGGGAGATGAAGTGATTTAAATCGACCACACGTCGGGAGATCATCCTGCCTGTTTGGTGACGATCGTAAAGCGCTCGATGAAAGGCTCTCAGACTGTCAGGTGATGCATCGCCTATGCGTGTGTGATGGGAACATTCACGTGTTAATTATACTGTCATTAATGACTACGTCACACGTTGTACTCACCTCGCTTTCTCAAGACCACACAGTCAAACAAACCAACGAAATCTCTCCAGAAGAAAGACAAAGGAAAGACAGACGGAAAAGGGAAGGTCAAGGTGTCAAGTCGACCTGAACAGGTGGAACAGAGGAGAAGCAGAGGCTGAGCTCCAAGAGCGATGAGACGTCTTCTTGGTCTCATCCTGAACTTCACAGCAGATTTACACAAAGAAGAATTAGATTTTCATGCTTTGAGTTACTTTTTAAAGACACTTTAAAATGAGGTCGATTGTTGGGAGACGATTGTGCAACTATCATACGAGTTTTTACCAGGTGATCAGAGACAAGCTGACTGGACGATGACGTGTCTGTGATTCAAAATCGGTCAATTATTGGAACATTTTCTACCAAATATCCACAGGTTATTGCACGATGTTCCTCCGATAAACGTCACCCCTTACCGTTAACCGACGTTAACCAATGTTAACCGATGTCCGATCGTTTATCTACGGCCCTCATTCACCTTTACTTGCTAATTATTCCAAAATCGACGGATTCCGACTCATCGCCGCCCCATTGCACGTGAGCAGGGCTTAACTGTCACTTTGAGCTTTGTTCACATGACCCTGAAAACTCAATCAGCTAATCTCTAGTTGGTACTGAGTAACTGTGGGCAGTTTCATCTAAAGCTCTCCAGTGATTCATAAATTAGTGTTATGGAATCATGAACAGCCTGACTGCGTAACGCTTCCTCTACGTTCAGTGAATAGAACCCTGGATGTGTTCTTCTATTCTAGAACAGTATTTACTTTATTAGTTATGCATATTAATCTGATTGGCTACCTGAGCAGCCAATCAGATTTCATCAGGAAACATAAACTTTCAGCTTGTTTTCTTTCTGTGCTGGTTGTGTGTGAGCGTGTTTGTGGATTCGGACATGTCCGCTGGTAATTACTCAGCGTGTGCTGGCCTGGCAGGGACTGGATCTATAAACGCTGGCCTTGCAGGTTCATAACAGACCCCAGGGAGACGTGAACAGGTCATAGTGTTGACAAGTTTGTGTGTCTGTATTTCATTTACTGGCCCAAGGAGACCTTTCCAGCATCATACATTTAGTGACACTTAGACTTTAACCAGTGCTGAGCAAGCGTTTATCCTGCACCCATCTGACCTCTGCTTCCAATCTGGAACCTTATTTCACCACTTAGGACCTCTAATCACAGAATCAGCCCCGCGTTCGGGCACAGCGACGGTCCGTCTATGTGCTGCAGTGAAACGTTAACATTTCACCTCAGTTCAGGACCTTCCAGGATAACCGCTGTGTTCATGCAGCTCTGATTGGATCTGATCCTTTCACCCTGACTTTATTCTGCAGAACAACTGTTTTGATGATTTTGGGTCCAAAAAACTGAAACTACTCAATTAAATCTGACAACAACAGAAAACATTGGTCTTAACAGGCGTCACATTGTAGATTGAAAACTGTACAAAAACAAAGAACAAAAAATCATAGTAAACAAGAATCAGACTGTACAAGATGGTGATGGAAAAACCTAAATGAAAAGACATCAGAAAATATGAATGAGAGAGAAAGACAGGGATCAGACAAGAAGGATGTGGATACATCAAGAACCAAGACAGTCTGGTGTTCTGTATGTTTACACAGGGTTCTGTTCTCCCAGGGTAATCTGTACTAAACTCCAATTCATTCTTAATAGACAATAGTCCATTGTCTCTTTGGAACATGCGCCTCACTCGATGGCAGCAGGTCCATGAAGCGCCACCTCTTTGTTGTTTTTTTTTGTTTGTTTTTTTTGTAGTTTTAAGAGGTGATCTCCTTCATCAGCTCCTTCATGTGGCGTCTTCATGGACGTGTGGAGCTGAGCTCCTTCATGTGGAGTCTTCATGGATGTGTGGAGCTGAGCTCCTTCATGTGGCGTCTTCATGGACGTGTGGAGCTGAGCTCCTTCATGTGGAGTCTTCATGGACGTGTGGAGCTGAGCTCCTTCATGTGGAGTCTTCATGGACGTGTGGAGCTGAGCTCCTTCATGTGGAGTCTTCATGGACGTGTGGAGCTGAGCTCATTCACGTGGAGTCTTCATGGACGTGTGGAGCTGAGCTCCTTCATGTGGAGTCTTCATGGACGTGTGGAGCTGAGCTCCTTCATGTGGATTCTTCATGGACGTGTGGAGCTGAGCTCCTTCATGTGGAGTCTTCATGGACGTGTGGAGCTGAGCTCCTTCACGTGGAGTCTTCATGGACGTGTGGAGCTGAGCTCCTTCATGTGGAGTCTTCATGGACGTGTGGAGCTGAGCTCCTTCATGTGGAGTCTTCATGGACGTGTGGAGCTGAGCTCCTTCATGTGGAGTCTTCATGGACGTGTGGAGCTGAGCTCCTTCATGTGGAGTCTTCATGGACGTGTGGAGCTGAGCTCCTTCATGTGGAGTCTTCATGGACGTGTGGAGCTGAGCTCCTTCACGTGGAGTCTTCATGGACGTGTGGAGCTGAGCTCCTTCATGTGGAGTCTTCATGGACGTGTGGAGCTGAGCTCCTTCACGTGGAGTCTTCATGGACGTGTGGAGCTGAGCTCCTTCATGTGGAGTCTTCATGGACGTGTGGAGCTGAGCTCCTTCATGTGGAGTCTTCATGGACGTGTGGAGCTGAGCTCCTCCATGTGGAACTAAAGATGGTGGACTGCTGGTGTTGTTCCACCACAGTGAAGGATCAACATGTGGAGCTTTTAGATCAGATGACTCACTGGAGCTTTCAAACGTTGTTGCCACGGTAACCCATATTCCGCCCAGGGTTGAGCCAATCATTGTGTCTCCACCAATGGCAGCTGTTCTGAAGCTGGTTGGAGGTCTCTCTTTGGCTCCGGAGCGCTACCGGATCAATAACGTCTCCGTATCTATGTATAGATTTTAATTCCGTTGAACATCCGTGTCTGTGATTCACCGTGTTTTATTCCGTCCAGTGTTTTCTCATCCCTGGAACTATTTTAAACCTCGCATGAAGACTATTCGTTAAGTAACCAGCGTTCAAACTTTCTGTAAATTATTCATGTAAAGCTGAGCTCAGAGGATTTACGGGAGTAACTCTGACGTGTTTAATGGATCCCGATATAACAGCCTTTCACCTGTAAGTCCTGGAGATACTTCATTTTAAATCTGACTGCTGGAGACGGTTCCAGTTAGAGCCGAGACTGGAAACAGTGTGGACTCAGACGGACCCCAACCTCAGAATATAAAACAGGCTGGTCATAAATAATCTAGCTGTGAAGGAGAGCAGGACGAAGAACTCCAACCAGACTGGACCTGGACCTCCATCTGAGGCTGAACCATGAACGGGCACACAGAGACGGTGTGTCACTGAGTTCAGACCGATGGAGGAAACACCTGAGCAGAGCCGAAAGAAGATAAACCTCTCAATCAAACATTCCAGCCACCATATTGTCTAATCGTTGAATCTGATTGGTCAGTTATTGATGTTAAGATGTTTGTGTTACAGTGTGAACGACCAAAAAAAGAAGTTAGAATTATATAGTGTGTTGTAACCATGGCAACACAGGCTGAATAATTACAGTGACAATAATAGTAATTAATTATCTCAAGTGACTTCCTATTTGGCATGCAGAATGTTCTTCTTCTTCTTCTTCTTCTTCTTTAGTTTGCGGCTTACGTCCACTTCCTGTTTATACCCATTTGCTGAGGGATTCTGGGAAACGTAGTTCAGAGCATTTAGCTGGAGATGAGCAATGAGTAAAAAAAAATGGTAATTTTATTTCACAAAAAAACATCAAAACTTCACAAAATTAGTTTCTATCATTGTTTACTTCTGAGTTTATATCACTGAATTTAGGTAAGGGAGTCTAGCAGAAGTCGAGCATTCAGTAGGTGGCGCCATTGCCGCTAGCACTATATACTAACAATAAAAATGATAGTAGAGCGGTGAGCCGCCTATTTAGAGATTTAGAAACTATTTAATAGCAGAGTAAGAAGTTTGATGATATAAAGCCGTTGATTTGGGGCTCAGGTTTGGTCAGATTTGGTAGGTTACAGGACTGTTAAATTTTCATGCTTTCTGAGGCTTTTTTTTGGACCCGGCAGGGAATCCTGTGGAGAGAGGGAGACGGAAACGAATGAGAGAGAAAATAAAGAGAGGTGGATAAAGTGAATAAAGAAAAATCTGTAGTTAAAATAGTCAGCATCACAACCAACCTGCTGGATTATCTGAAAAAAAAACAATCGAAAGTTTAAAACAGAGATTAAACTAAAACTCACAAAGACGTCTATCATCTTCCCCTTTCAGCATCTCCCTCCAGGGGGCGCCACATCAAGTCAGTTTCTTCCATCTAACCCTATCTCCTGCATCCTCTTCGGTCACACCAACTATCTTCATGTCTTCCTTCACTGTATCCATGAACCTCCTCTTTGGTCTTCCTCTAGTCCTCTTTCCTGGTGGTTCCAAACCCAGCATCCTTCTTCTGATGTACTCTCTCTCTCTCCTCTGTACATGTCCAAACCATCTCAGTCTGGCCTCTCTGACTTTAAAACCTCTAACATGTGCTGTTCCTCTGATCCTGTCCATCCTGGTCACTCCCAGAGAGATCCTCAGCATCTTCATCTCTGTCTTTTCCTCAGTGACTGTCTCTAGATCTTCTATCACACATCACATCGTTCCATCCTGCCTGCACACGCCTCTTCACCTCTTCCCCAGCCTCTCCATTGCTCTTGACTAGAAAACAACATTCTACAAGAAACTAACACATGATGTAAAAACAAACCCTCGTCATTAGAGTCGTAACACACGGTGTTTGGGAGTGAAGAACATAGCAGACAGTAAACAGTGTGACACACTGAGAGTACATGCATGCTGCTGATGTGCGCTACATGCTCATCAGAGGTAACGGATCCGGTAGACTTCAGTAAATTAGAAAAGATTAAAACCTTCAGATATTTTCAGACTTTATTCGTGAGAAAAATCTGTTTTATTCTAATAAATTCTCATTCGTTTTTTTCTTTAACCGTCCTGATGGAAGTGATTAAAATCCCGTTCTTACTTCTGATGATTGCTTGACCTTTTCCTTTTCTTTTCGCTCTGATTCGGTCACATGACCTGAGCGCGCTGCGTGTGGAGGATAGATGAGCGAATCGTTTTCAGTCGGAGCTTTTTCAGGCACACAGAAAACTCCTCCAGAGGCGGCCATATCAGCTGCTTATGCGGAGGTCAGCGCAGCGTGGTAATGTGTGACGGTAATGCAGTGTGAGCAGCAGTATTATTGTGCAATATCTGCCCTGGCATGATCATACTGTGTTAAAATCAATAGTTCTTGGAGCACGGCACAACCTGGCACGGAGATTCATCTGCTCGCTTCCATCCCTGGCACACCGCCATCAATTTGTCACAGCTGATGCTCCATTCATTAGGCTCCACCAAGTGCTACACAACGCTCTCAGATTTATTGATGCAGCAGGTCTATAAGGCAGAAAGAAATGCTTCAAATCTGTTTTACCACAGTTTGCATCATCGGAGTTTGTCAATTTTTCCCAAAGGAGAAGCATTTCTTTATAAAAACCAAAGAAAATATAAACTGTAAAGAAGACACGTCATAGAAATGATCATAAAGATGGACGGAGAGACGGTTCAGACGGATGGATGTGTGTAGATTCATCACGAGAGGGTTTAAATGTGTTTATAAAAAATACTAAGAACGTACCGATACCAGCGTCACGGATCGGGTCGATGACAAGGCCACAATAACTTCATGTCTGTGAGTCATCTTCTTATCCGTCTGTCCCTTACAGGGTTACGGGGGTGCCGGAGCCCATCCCGGCTAATTTAAGGCGAAGGTCAGGGTACACCCCGAACAGGTCGCCAGTCTGTTGCGGGGCCACACACATACAACCATACACACACACACACATTCCAAGGGGCAATTTGGCACCGGCCAATCAACCTAGCAGCATGTCTTTGGAGGGTGGGAGGAAACCGGAGTACCCGGAGGAAACCCACGCAGACACGGGAAGAACATGCAAACTCCACACAGAAAGGACAGTGTTCCAAGCCTCATCCCCACCCGGGACTCGAACCCCTGACCTTCTTGCTGTGAGGCCACCGTGCTGCCCATAACGTCATGTTATTTATTTAATCATAGCAATTTGATTTATATTTTTATTAATGTCTGTATTTAAACACAAACTGCTTACAGTTGTTTAGAGAATACTTTATTGATCCACTGAGGGTGAATCCATGTGTCCGGTAGCTCCAAGCAGTCCAAGAGAGAGCTCCAAACAGCTGTGTGGTGGTGCCGAGTTGGGTGGAGCTGGAACAGCTGATTAGTGAAACAGAGGCGGAACCACCAATGGTGGAACACACGATAGTAGGCTCTGCGTTGGATGGAAGGTTGGTTACCGTGGTAACGATGTTTGAAGCTCCAATGAATCCTAATAAGATGTTAAACTGTCTCTAAAAGCTCCAGCTTGTTTTATGTGAGAATAGTTTTTTTTTGGCAGCACTTTGAATTTATTTATTAATATTTAATCAAATATTTGGTTTAATAAACAAAGACATAAACAACAATAAGCTAAGTATGTTAGAGTGGTCCAGGACATGTATGAGGGCTGTAAGACAGTGGTGAGGTGTGCTGTAGGTGAGACAGAGGAGTTCAGTGTGGGGGTGGGACTGTTGCTATGGTGATGGACAGGCTGACAGACGAGGTCAGACAGGAATCCCCATGGACAATGATGTTTGCAGATGACATTGTGATCTGTAGTGAGAGGAGGGAAGAGGTGGAGGAAAAGCTGGAGAGGTGGAGGTTTGAAGATTAGTCAGAGTAAAACAGAGTACATGTGTGTGAATGAGAGGGATTCAAATGGAAAAGTGAGGTTACAGGGAGAAGAGAGAAAGAAGGTGGAAGATTTTAAGTATCTAGGATCAACAGTCCAGAGCAATGGAGAGTGTGGAAAAGAGGTGAAGAAGCGTGTTCAGGCAGGCTGGAACAGGCGGAGGAAAGTATCAGGTGTGATGTGTGATAGAAGAGTTTCAGCTAGAATGAAAGAGAAAGTGTAGAAAACCGTGATGAGAGCGGCCATGCTGATTGGTCTAGAGACAGTGTGGTGAGAGCAGCCATGCTGATTGGTCTAGAGACAGTGTGGTGAGAGCGGCCATGCTGATTGGTCTAGAGACAGTGTGGTGAGAGCGGCCATGCTGATTGGTCTAGAGACAGTGTAGTGAGAGCGGCCACGCTGATTGGTCTAGAGACAGTGTGGTGAGAGCGGCCATGCTGATTGGTCTAGAGACAGTGTGGTGAGAGCGGCCATGCTGATTGGTCTAGAGACAGTGTGGTGAGAGCGGCCATGCTGATTGGTCTAGAGACAGTGTGGTGAGAGCGGCCATGCTGATTGGTCTAGAGACAGTGTGGTGAGAGCGGCCATGCTGATTGGTCTAGAGACAGTGTGGTGAGAGCGGCCATGCTGATTGGTCTAGAGACAGCGTCACTGATTCAAAGACAGGAAACAGAGATGTTTGTATCAGAGATGAAGATGCTGAGGATCTCTCTGGGAGTGACCAGGATGGACAGGATCAGAGGAACAGCACATGTTAGAGGTTTTAAAGTCAGAGAGGTCAGACTGAGATGGTTTGGACATGTGCAGAGGAGAGAGAGAGAGGACATCAGAAGAAGGATGCTGGGTTTGGAACCACCAGGAAAGAGGACTAGAGGAAGACCAAAGAGGAGGTTCATGGATACAGTGAAGGAAGACATGAAGATAGTTGGTGTGACTGAAGAGGATGCAGGAGATAGGGTTAGATGGAAGAAACTGACTTGATGTGGAGACCCCTGAAGGGAGATGATGAAAGAAGAAGAAGACATAAGTGTACCAAAAACGAACCAAACTGTGACTTTAAATCGTTTGACCTCCAGTAAACCCAGATAAAGATCTGGATTAATAAAGACGTGACAGTAAACCAACGTTCTGTAGATTACAGATTAGAAACGCTGCCCACCTCCTGGATTAACCTGCTGGTCTGAGAGACCATCCTCTGATTTAAAACCAGAATCTGAAAAAATAAAACTAGCTTCACAAAGTCTGAAAACAAACGAAGCAGCACAGATTCTTAAGAAAAAAAACTTTTTATGTTCTTTAAAAATAAAAGTTTTAATTAAACACGACGTCGTGTTTAATTAAAACTTTTATTTTTAAAAGCAGCAGAGCTGATTTTCCAAACGAGGACACACACGGTCGACCAAACACAAACCGACTGCTTTTGGGACAAAGTTGTTGTTTTTGTGTCAGAAGGTTATTTTAAAATGTGTGTTTCCTGAGCTCTGGATGTTTTTCTGTGTGTTTGATCCATAAGGCGGTGTGTTTGATAGAGACATGACAGCTTCCCACAGCAGAGTGTGTTTCTGGATATTGACAGCTGCAGATTGCTGTGAAACGCTCAGTCTATTCCCTTTTCAGTCTGCGGCGCGGGGAACATCCATCACCCCTGACAGAGCGAGGGGGAGGGGGTCCGGTGACAGGTGAAGGAATGATCTTAATTCTGAGGGGATTTTCTCTTTAAGGCTTGAATACACATCAAGTTCTATTAGAAAAAGAAATGAGCCAATGAGAGAAAAGCTTTCTGCTCTTTTTCACGCTTTAAATTGCTTCCGCTTCCTCGTTTCCACAGAATTGACCCCAGAAGGCCCTCACACACACACACACACATACACACACACACACACAGTCAGGCTTTTAGTGTGGCGGGGAAGTGGCTGAGACGTCGCTTCCTCTTCTATTACCTTATAAAATAAAAGCCCTGCTGAAAAAAAAATAAAACAGAACGTTTCTGTTTCCTGGAAAAAAAATGTCATTTAGATAAAAATAAAAATCCTTAAAGATTTAAAATGAATGTTTAAAATTCTCTCATTGAGTCAATGAAAGGATTTTTTAGAAGTTTTAATTGATGAAAAACTTATTTGGAAAACACATGTTAATTATTTACAAACAAAGGTTACTAAAAGTGTCCGACTGATGAAAAAATACTTTAATACTTGAAAGGTGAGGGTGGTGGAGGGGCGTGTGACTTGAAACACTGGCCTTTCTGTGTAGAGTTTGCATGTTCTCCCCTGTTTATGTGTTGGTTTTCTTCAAAAACATACATGAGAGGATATTTGGCTTCCATGAGATTTCCACTGGGATTATGGTTGTGTGTGCGCGTGGGTTTGTGTGTGTGTGTGTGTGTGTGTGTGTGTGTGTGTGTGTGTGTGTGTGTGTGTGTGTGTCTGTGTGTGTGAGCAGACTGGCGACCTGTTTGGGGTGTATCCTGCCTCTTGCCTGAAATCCATTGGGATAGATTCCGACTCCGTAAGAGGTTCAGAAGAAAAATGCAACTTGTACTCCAGAGTTACTTATAGATGGTTTTTCTTCTGTATTAAGTTTTTTTGGTTACAGCTACTTATAATGCCCGCGACAGACTGGCAACCTGTTTGGGGTGTACCCTGCCCCTTGCCTTGAATCAGCCGGGATGGGCTCCGGCACCCCTGTAACCGTGTAAGGGATAGACGGTTAAGAAGGCGGCTGACTAAATTAAAATGCAAAAAAAAATATGATGATGAACAAATACTGTAATTAGAGAAGAGACCACAAAACCGTGGTGAGACCGGCGATGTTGTTTGGTCTAGAGACAATGTGGAGAGAGCGGCCATGCTGATTGGTCTAGAGACAGTGTGGTGAGAGCGGCCATGCTGATTGGTCTAGAGACAGTGTGGTGAGAGCGGCCATGCTGATTGGTCTAGAGACAGTGTGGTGAGAGCAGCTATGCTGATTGGTCTAGAAACAGTGTGGTGAGACCGGCCATGTTGTTTGGTCTAGAGACAGTGTGGTGAGAGCAGCCATGCTGATTGGTCTAGAGACAGTGTGGTGAGAGCGGCCATGCTGATTGGTCTAGAGACAGTGTGGTGAGAGCAGCCATGCTGATTGGTCTAGAGACAGTGTGGTGAGAGCGGCCATGCTGATTGGTCTAGAGACAGTGTGGTGAGACCGGCCATGCTGATTGGTCTAGAGACAGTGTCACTGAGGAAAAGACAGGAAACAGAGATGTTTGTATCAGAGATGAAGATGCTGAGGATTTCTCTGGGAGTGACCAGGATGGACAGGATCAGAGGAACAGCACATGTTAGAGGTTTTAAAGTCAGAGAGGTCAGACTGAGATGGTTTGGACATGTGCAGAGGAGAGAGAGAGAGTACATCAGAAGAAGGATGCTGGGTTTGGAACCACCAGGAAAGAAGACTAGAGGAAGACCAAAGAGGAGGTTCATGGATACAGTGAAGGAAGACATGAAGAAAGTTGGTGTGACTGAAGAGGATGCAGGAGATAAGGTTGCTGTGGCGCCCCCTGAAGGGAAATGCCGAAAGGAGAAGAAGAGCGTAATACCCTTAGCGTAGGGGTGTGGGATCAGAAGGGTCTGGGTCTGTTGGGTGTCGTGCATGAGAGAGTGAAACGATTCTGTCAATGTTTATCCATCCCTTCTGAAACCAAGCATCCATCGTTACGTTATATGTGCAGGTTTAAAATAATCAGCTGCAGCCTGAGGAAAATCTCTCTGTTCAAACTCGTCATGTTTATTCTTCAGGAAAGAAATTCTTCATGTTGGTTTGAAACGAGTCTAAAAGAAACGTCGTCTGTTTCTCTTAAAATTCATTAAGACAAACGAGTGAAACGAAGTCATTTCTTGTGACAAACAGCAGACGTTCCGTCTGAAGTCTTTATTTCTAAAGTAACTCAGCTCTGATCCGTCACGGACTGGATCACCAAAGAAAAGAATTCACTTCAGGGTTTTTACTGTTTATTTTATTTCTCTTTTTAATAGAAATACTTTTCTTTATTTTCTAAATCAGGTTTTAAATAATAGAACATTTTAACTGCATCATTATTTTATTATTTAAAAGCAGAAGCTGCCTTTAGTGATTAGTAATGTTCATTTATCTTAATTAATCTTTTCTTATGTACGGTCCTACTCTGACAGGTATTATTGTTCCTTCTAATTGTTTCGTCGCTGCTTCAAATGCTTCATTTCACTGTCCTTTTGGGATTTATAAAAACCTCTGAAGTCCTTTTAAAGACCCCGCCTCCCCCGCCCTCCCACCACACCTTTACAACTCCATATATGGATATGCAAATTATGTGTTGAATATGCAATGATATTTAAAGGACGATGTGACCTGTCATCACTCATGAATAGTGGTCACTTTATGCAGCCATGTTGGTGTTACCCACAACCAAAAGCTAGGGGAGTCACAACAGCAACTGTGTGAGTGGTACACATCTATCCATCGGTCGGTCAGTCAGTCGGTCGGTCAGTCAGTCTGCCAGTCAGTCTGCCAGTCAGTCGGTCGGTCTGTCAGTCACCTTCTTAACCGTCTATCTCTTTGTCAGTGAAACAAAAAAGTCCAACTTTAAACCTTAAACTAGTACCAAAAAGAAAGTAGAAAAATCCACGTCAGCCACTGGAGGAGGTCAGACTGACGCACAGCGACATGTTTTAAAGCTGTTACACATTATCTTTTCGTCATGGTTCCCTCACTTACCACCAGAGGGAACCCAGGACCTTCCCTCATCTACCTGATTAGAGACACCATTAGAGACACTAAACCAAGAGTTTTTCCTTTAAAGCATTACTGAAATATATTTTATTCATCCCTCAACGGGGAAATTTGTGTGCTGCATTGCACCTCAGCAGGCTGCCACCATTGGCGCTGGCCAATGGTGGGAGAAACGGGGGGTTAGTTGTCTTTCTCAAGGAGACAGAGACATGAGCTCAGTGGGATTCGATCAGAGAACTTCTAGTCTAAGAACGAACGCTCTACCACTGAGCTATCGCCTCCACCCTAGACTGCCTTACTCAAATAAACCATGTTTGTTGTCCTGCAAATGGATCCTCCTCCTTTTTCTGCATCCGCGTCTTGACACTTTACGTGCAGCATGGTTAACAATTAGCATATCTTAATTAACATTCTTTTTCCATGATGTGCTCCAATTTTCTTCTATTCAGGGTACTCTGAATATACTCTAACAGGGATTTATGTTTACTTTCTAATTGTTTCTTCACTGCTTTAAATGCTTCGTTTCACTGTCAGGTCACTTCAGCTTCTGTCCACAAGTCTTTTTTCAAAGTTACACAGCAGTCGATTTACTCCCACGTCTTTATACGTAAACCGCTCAGTTTGTGTAGAAGTTGACGTTTGCACGCTTGACAAATGAGGTTTCAAATTAATCCCAAAATGAACACATTTTCACATCCAATTAGATCCTAATGACAGAGTAACAGAGTAAAGGATTTCATGTAGGAGGACGGACCGTCCTGTGATGAAGGAAAGATCTCTGTCCAGCAGATTTGATGCAATCTGACTGGATGTAATGAAATGGATCCGGTGGCCTTGGTCCTGTCCCAGAATGCATTGCTACAGTATTGGAGCCTCTCGTTGGCACCGACTCACAGGAGGAGGTGAGTGATTAGAGTGTAATTGTGAGCTCCAGCCAGAACTGCGAACCCTTCGCTCGAGGAAAATCAGGATAAATGCTAGAAGTCGGTGGAATGATCTTTTCTGACCCGCACACTTCCTGCTCCGCTCCTCCAACGAGGCCGAGCTTTGATTCACTTCCTCTCTGTTAAAGTGAGTGTTAAATTACTGCTAACGGAGTCTGTCACAGGATTCACTCTAACACGGACAAACAGAATGTCTAGCTGCTAGCAGCTGCTAAGCTAACGGACCTGCTGATAATATTTAAATTAGATGTTTGATCTCGTTTTAAATTAATGGGTCGTTCTCTCTCAGACGAGCCGGCCGTGTGGCTGAAGGTTCTACCTCCAACTGGACGCCTTATATTTTAATAATATTCCCTTCCGTCATCTTCCACTTGTTCCGGGGTAGGGTCATTGGGGGCAACAGCCTCAAACGGGCAGCCCAGGCCTCTCTCACCCCGGCTGCATCCTCCAGCTCACCTGGAAGGATCCCAAGTCGTTCCCCGGCCAGCTGTGAGACATAGTCTCTCCAGCGGGTCCAGGGTCTGCCCCTTGGACTCCTCCCGGTGGGACGTGCCGATTTACGTCGTGTGTGACGTCTTGTGACGTCTCGATTTACAAGTCGATCTACATTCTTACCCTCACCATTGTAACCAGGATCTACGTTCCTACCCTCACCATGGTAACCAGGATCTACGTTCCTACCCTCACCATGGTAACCAGGATCTATGTTCCTACCCTCACCATGGTAACCAGGATCTACGTTCCTACCCTCACCATGGTAACCAGGATCTACGTTCCTACCCTCACCATGGTAACCAGGATCTACGTTCCTACCCTCACCATGGTAACCAGGATCTACGTTCCTACCCTCACCATGGTGACCAGGATCTACGTTCCTACCCTCACCATGGTAACCAGGATCTACGTTCCTACCCTCACCATGGTAACCAGGATCTACGTTCCTACCCTCACCATGGTAACCAGGATCTACGCTCCTACCCTCACCATGGTAACCAGGATCTACGCTCCTACCCTCACCATGGTAACCAGCAATTTGTTTCAGAAAGAAAGAAGAAAGGGAGAAGCTCCAGAGTTCTGTCTCATTTTACCATCTTTAGTTTAAATTAAGTTTTATTTTTTGCGCTGCAGAGGTTTTCTTGTGCGCTATTAACCTGCAAGCAGTGCACAGCTTAGAGGGAACACTGGCAGGGTCATTCAATAGGTTCACTCCTGGTCGACCTTGTGGTCGCCATGTCTGGACACATTGCTGAATATTTCTGTCTCCAAATCTTCACCATGGAGCCGTGCTTAAGGCAGGAAATGGAGACTGACTGTCTTCATCTGTCCCCTGCAGATAAAAAAGGTTGGATTTTGCTGTAAAACATATTTTCCCTCCTGTTCTCTGATGATGGTGTCTGTGTTCTGCCCCCAGGGGGCTCTTAGTAGGGTAATTGGCCATGTGCTGGTGCCAGCCGAGCAGACGGCTCAGTCTACGGCAGACACTCGTCCATCAGTCACTCTGTCTGCGCCTCCCCGGGCCACATCTTCTCTTTCTACGCCCCGGGTCCACGTCACACCATAACAGGATCCATCTAAGTCAGGGGGGGTGATGGAGGAGGTGGATTTTATACTGTGTCCCTCTGAGGTGTGCTGCAGGGACACGTGTGTGTGTGTGTGTGTGTGTGTGTGTGTGTGTGTGTGTGTGTGTGTGGACCATTCTGATCTGTGCCATCACACAGAGTGCGGACACTGGAAGGGAGGGTATGGGATGTGTGTGTTTGGGTGTCGGTGAGAGTGTTATGTGTTTGTGTGTGTGTGTTTGTGTGTGTGTGAAGGGTGTACCCCGCCTTCTGCCTGTAATCATCCAGGATTGGCTCTGACGACCCTGACGGGGATGGTGACTCATATAAACAAAGTTAAGCGTTCTGTTCCGTCGTCTTCCGCTTATCTGGGGCTGGATCGCCGAGACTGGATCTCCGGGGCTGGATCGCCGGGGCTGGATCGCCGGGGCTGGATCGCCGGAGCTGGATCGCCGGGGCTGGATCTCCGGGGCTGGATCTCCGGGGCTGGATCGCCGAGACTGGATCTCCGGGGCTGGATCGCCGGGGCTGGATCGCCGGAGCTGGATCGCCGGGGCTGGATCGCCGGGGCAACAGCCTCAGACAGGAACCCCAGGGTTCTCCCACACCGGCTGCATCCTCCAGCTCACCCGGGAGGATACCGAAGTGTTCCCTGTCCAGCTGTGAGACATAGTCTGCTTCTGGGTCTCCTCCCAGGGAGGCAGGACACCTTACCAGCGAGGCGTTCGGGAACCATCTTAACCAGATGCCGGAAACACTCGACCCGAAAGAGAGACGACTCTACTATAAGCTCCTCCCGGATGGCGGAGCTCCTCCCTCTATCTCTGAGTGAGAGCCCAGCCCCCCTGCAGGGGAAGATCATTTCAGCCAGAACTCAAACAGAAGAACTCGTGTCTGTTTTAAAAAGTGTTTTTAAAAAACTCTAAACTCCAGAAAACTCTGTGACCTCATGACTGATTTATTTTGAGGAGTCCTCACAGCGTTGTCCTCTAATGGTGTCCGTGTCCAGTCTTGCGGTTTTTTCTGATGTAGGTTAAAACAAACATTTCCATCCTGCCGTTTGTTCCAGATGAGCCGTGGCGGTGCTATCAGTGAGTCTGTGTAATGTAGGTACTTCAGAGAGCCGTAGAAACATCGCTCCACTGACTTGCTGCATAATTCTCTGAGCCAGGGGACCCATGCCTGGTTGCTTCATTTCTGTGGAAGGATGTCTCCCGGCGGCTGAAATAGAACAGCACAAAGCACGTCAGGATGAAAAGAAATGAATAAATAAGCTGATATTAACAATAAAGACACACAGAAAGAGAAAAATAATGACTCTCATGCTGCACCGCCGAGTCGGGGAAGGATTCCTGGCTGGCGGGAACGGAGCTTTTAGGAACACCTGAATAAAAACAACACGACTCAGTTATTAAAACGACTGAAGGACGTTCTGCAGCTCGAAGGACGACTGATCAAAACATGTCAATCAGAAACAGATTCCACCATCATGGATCCTCCCGGTGAGCCTTGGGGCCGGGGGCCGGGGGGGCTATTAGAATCAACAGAGACCGACCGCCCTGAGAGGAAAAACTCCTGCTGACAAATATTTTAGATAAAAATAAGTCGATCCCAATGTGTTTCTGTTTGTACCCGCTCTGCTGGCTGGATGGGTGGGTCCCAGGTGGGTGGGTCCCAGGTGGGTGGGTCCGGTCACTGTGCGTTGACCCGACCAGATGAACCACGTTCCTTCAGTGCTGACGATCTTGGTCCAGCTCTTCTCCTTCCTCGACGGTGACACCGAGTCGTTGGAGGTCCACGGTTACGTCGAGCCATAGGGTCCGGGGCTCACTTCGTGATCTCTTTCAGCTTACGATCTTGGGATTGAACTGAAGGATTGCCCTCGTAGGATGGTCAGGAGGCAGACGGAGGACACGGCCCAATCAGTGAGTGCGGCGTTGTGCAGGCAGGCAGGATGCCCTAGGCTGGTACGGTCGGACTCTGAGCGCCAGAGCTCTAAACCTTGGAAGTGGTAGGCGGGTCCCTTTAGAAACATCAGCGGAGTCCGAGCGGATGCGGTGTTGCTTAAATGGGACCCAAATTTTGTTAAACAGGGATGAACGGTTACGACACTGCTCCAGGACGCTCCAGCATAGTTCGGATGGTTTGATCGGGTTCATAAATAAAATAAAACTAGGTTTAAAACCGATGTTTAAATGCGTAACATGAGGGCGTCGTTACACCTGCTCTTCAGACGTTTCTGTTTCAACCATCGTCTGTAACGTGTGTGTGAACCTGCAGGAATGGTCTCTAAAATAAACCCCCGGTCAGGATCGTGGAAACCTTTAAACACACATCGGATCTTCTTGTGTTTTTACACAGCTTTTATTTTTTCTTGATAAAAGATAAAGAAAAGTGTTTTTTTTTTTTATATCATCGTGTCATCTTCTGTTGTCTTATCTTTTCCATTTTCTTTTGATGCTGCTATAAAACCCAGCGAGCGGCCACGAGGCGACCCAGGCAGGTTTTAAATAAACCCTCTCTGTGTGTCTGACGTTCTTTAAGTTAGTGTTTAATTAATTAAACATCGTTAGACGTCTTTAAAGACACAACTCTGTGTTTTTAATTGTTTTTATGAGGTAATAATTAAACACAAAAATATTTAATTAGTTTCAGTTCTGTTTCTGAAACTGAATTCCCCCCTCCTCTTGCTCCTTGCTCTGTCTGTATGCACTACACAGTGTAAAGCATCAGGTTAGCAGAGCTAGCACTTCTTTTTTTATTGTTATTTGTTACTTCCTGTTGGGACGGATCGTTGTCAACCCGGGGAATCGATGGTGACACCGACCGTGACGTGGTCGATCTCCATCATCCAGATAAAGAACTACAAACATGGAGGACGTACGCTTGTGTTCATGTCTCATCGTCATCTCTGTTCTCTGATTGGGTCGAACGTTTCACCATCGCTGTGATCAAAAACTAACGCCTGTCCGCCTGCAAGCGCTCTCTCGCCCACTTCAATTGCAGCACATACATACACAGGTGGGACCGGGGGAGGGCGGCCGGTCTTCACCCGTCTGTGTCCCTTCGAGTCGGCCGGGATCTCGGGGCTCTGCTGCCTGGAGGGGGGCTGGGTTTGCGGGACTTGGAGGCCAGTCACTTCTGTGTTGCCCGCCTCCGGGGGGCGGGAGACACCCAGAGATACGGTTGTGTGGTTTTTGTATGGGGGAAACGGGCCCGGGGGCGGTCTCGCCTGGCCCTGCCGGGGCCCCTCGTCACCAGTTGGGGTTAAGAGGTGCACTGGGGTGAGCATCACTAGAGAGTTGGCAGGACTACAGGTGAGGGGCTAGGGTAGTGAAGAGGGACATTAGGTGTGCAGAGGGGGTCTTTGGGCTGCCTGGGTCGGGCACCTGGCTGTGTGTTGGGCTGTGGCGGCTGCATGTGGGGTAGCCTGGCCCTGCTGGGCCCCCGGTTGAGCCCCGGCTCGGGGATTGTCGGGTCCCTGGGCCCTTGGGGTGAGTGCTCCCCTCTCGGTCCGGGCCTTGACTTCTGTCACCCCTGGGCTCGCCTAGGGCCGTGGGGTACGGTTGCCGCATCTGCCCCGAGGCCTGTGGGTCCTGGCATCGGGGAGGCCCGTGCTCCTTGGTGCTGGAGTGGCCCTGGCAGGGGTTTCTCTATGCGCCTTGCTGGGTGGGTGGGCGGCTCCTCGGCCCGGCCTCGGGGTCCCGGGATCTGGATGGGCGTGGGCCCGGGTAGCGTGTGTCTCTGCCTCCCTCGTTCCAATCCTTTGGGTCTGGTGAGGATCCGTTGGTCCTAATGAGCACATGGTTCACTTCGGCAGCATGCATGTACTTTCACTCACACTCGCACACTATATCACTCTGTTTACTGTCCGCTATGTTCCTTGCTTTCAACCAATATTATTATAACTCTAGTAACATGTGTTTGTGTTGTACATCATTTGCTATAGAAGGTTTTGTTGTATGTGTCAGTTTTATCACTGGTTTAAACTCTTGTTTGTACTTTTTTTTTTTTTTTTTTCCCTCAGATAATCCAGCACAAAAAAAAAAAAACTAACGCCTGCAATCCCGTTCTGTCACTGTCCGCTAATCCGGGTCTGATTCGCGGGGGCAACAACCTCAGAGAGGAACCCCGGGCTTCTCTCACCCCAGCTGCATCCTTCATCTCACCCAGGAGGATCCTGAGGTGTTCCCTGTCCAGCTGTGAGACATAGTCTCTCCAGCAGGTCCAGAGATGCCAACCTGGCCATTTTTTTTGGGTAAAATTTTGAATCAAAGGATTAAAATAAATAAATAAATGAATTCCTCTCTTCATCCTTCACCGTGCTGCACTCCTTTCACCGCAGCAGGCTGCCGTTCGACGGCGCCAATGGTGGGAGAAGCAGGGGTTAGGTGTCTTCTCCAAGGACCCTAGACGTGCTCTCTGTGGGACGCAAACCTTCCGGTCCGCGAGTGAACGCTCTAACCACAGAGCTGCCGTCTCCTCCATACTCCAATACTCAAAATGTATTTTTAAATTTACAAAAACAGAATAAAAACTCTGTTCAAAGTGTTTTGGTTTATTCTAAAACTTAAAGAGACGTTAGTGTCCGTCCTCGTTATCGTCACACAGAAGAATGACAGTGTTTGAGTCTTGGTTAATCCAGATGTTGGAGGATGAAGTGTAAATAAATCTACTTCCTGATATGATTAGATCCTCACCTCGGTCATAACGCGCCTGTAAGGCCGCTGGCATCGGGCGCTGGCATCGGGCCTTTGTGCTGATGGATTGGTTCTCTTTCTGTAAGGTGACCATTAGCGCGGCCGCAGAGTGGACACACATACACACACACACACACACACACACACACATACACACACACA
>LR738547.1:766497-773997 GCA_902685375.1 Neostethus bicornis | reverse complement strand
CAAAAACTAAGATGGCTGCCAAAAACAACACTGATCCATAAATGCGTGGCAGTCAGGAAGGCGTACGAGGGGATTGAAGGTGGTGGGGTGATTGCTTTCACAGTCCCATCTCTTTTCCCTGATGGTAGAATCATGAAGACCAGACCAATTAAAATAAATTAAAAATATTAATATTTGGTTCTTAGATTTTTAGTCTTCGTTACCTGTCGGGTCGTTTGTTTATTTTGATACCGCGGACCACGAGCGTACGGTGTGATCATCTTTACAAACAATAGAAGATGGAGTGAGGGGGCTCTCGTACCCTTTCCACCCTATGTCCGCTTGTTTCCTGGCAACATCCGACATCCCATAATAAGCGTCCTGTCAGATTTCTGTCTAACTGCTTTGTTAATAACTTGTAGATTTGTTGCCGCAGCAGTTTGTTGTCAGATCGATAATAATTACAGCGTGAGACCTTTCCAGTAACGATTCTACACGCAGCAGGATGGAGGATGGTGGGATTAGAGGGCGGAGGGGGGGGGGGGGGGGGGGGTGAGGGGGGCTGTGGGGTTGGAGTTAGAAAAAGAAAAACACCAGGTGAGAATCAGATAATCTGTCCAATCAGAGCTCAGCCTGATTGGAAGAGAAGAAATTAACCTAAATATTGGTAAAAAAAATAGATGGTTGATCTGCTCTCTGATTGGACGTCACCGATCTGCTCTCTGATTGGACGTCACCAATCTGCTCTCTGATTGGACGTCACCAATCAGACTAACAGCACAACACCTCTTCATCCTCGTGTCCGTCCGTCTGTTTCTGCTTTCTTCCTCTAAAGCAGAGCGCACACCTTGTGATCTTAGCCTGTTTTCAGTCTGATTTCCAGACTAGACAGTTTGGTCTGAGTTTCATCGTTAAGGTACGTCGTGGTGTCTCTGGACCCAGACGGTCACGAGGCGCTCCTGACTAATAACCAGATGATCGGAGGAGTTTTTTGGAACATGGCGCCCTGGAACCAGCTCTATAAACCGATTGGTTCTGAGCCTGCATGTGGGCGGGGTTTCAAATTCAAAGTGTTGTAGCGTAAGCGAAATGGTGCCCGATGCTCCGGCATCGATGAGTGCACAGTTCAGCCGTAGTCGGTACCAGCGTGGTTCTGGTTGTTTTCACTTTGAAACAAACTCTGCTGTCTGAACGGTTTCTCATAACGAGGGTGAGGTCGTCTGAGAAAGGACCTTTAAAACTTGGGTCTGAGAGACGAGGACAGGATCTGACCTGGACGTTTTGACCGAGAGGATGTGGTTGGTCGACGTCAGCAGAGGGGCGGGACCCGACACCCGACACCCTGACGCCGTCTGTACCGATGAGATGAGCGAGATGGTGGGGAACCCATCCAGCCGGTCAGAGTTCTGGTGAGGGTTCTGGTTCTGGTCAGGGTTCTGGTTCTGGTCAGGGTTCTGGTCAGGGTTCTGGTTCTGGTCAGGGTTCTGGTTCTGGTCAGGGTTCTGGTCGGGGTTCTGGTTCTGGTCAGGGTTCTGGTTCTGGTCAGGATTCTGGTTCTGGTCAGGGTTCTGGTCAGGGTTCTGGTTCTGGTCAGGATTCTGGTTTTGGTCAGGGTTCTGGTCAGGGTTCTGGTTCTGGTCAGGGTTCTGGTTCTGGTCAGGGTTCTGGTCGGGGTTCTGGTTCTGGTCAGGATTCTGGTTCTGGTCAGGGTTCTGGTCAGGGTTCTGGTTCTGGTCAGGATTCTGGTTCTGGTCACGGTTCTGGTCAGGGTTCTGGTTCTGGTCAGGGTTCTGGTTCTGGTTTCTCTGGTCGTAGAATAAATCAGACTAGAGGTCTGTGTTTTTTTTTCTGCTCTAGGCCGACCTGCTGTTTTTTGTTTTTTTTTTCGTCACCTTTTCTTTTTATAGAAACTCTCAGAAATTCTATTTCCTTTCCTGAAATTAAAATAATGACTTAAGATAAAATAATAACCTCCTGGGGCTCCGAGCGAGCAGGACGGAAGAACACAGCTCCAGATCCGGACCGAGGAAAAGACCAACTGTACACGTTCTTCTTTAAACCACGAAAAAAATCACACTTTATGATTTAAAAACATTAAAAATACGTTTATTTAGGTTTTATTCATTAATTAGGTGAATATTTATAAATAATCTAGTGAATAAACATTAAAACCAGATTTAATTAAACATTTTATTTTCCAAAAAATACTAAAAAGGAAAATAAAATATCTTCATTTAAGAGTTTATTTTAACGTTTATTTTAATTCATGTTTAAAATCATCTTAAATCTGTTTATTATGTTGAAGAAAAAAGAACAAATTCAATGTTTTTTAACGTCATGACGTGGATTGAAGGAAGGCTCAGGACCAGTGTTCCCTCTAAGCTGCGCGCATGCGCAATTGCGCACTGCTCGCAGATTAACAGCGCACAAGAAAACCTATGCAGCGCAAAAAAATATAAAACTTAATTTAAACTAAAGATGGCAAAATGAGACAAAACTCTGCAGCTTCTCTCTTTCTTCTTTCTTTCTGAAACAAACAGCTTCAAAGCGCTGCTTCGGAGTTTGGCGCGTCACTGCTGCTGACGTCACAAAAGAGTACAAGTTTTAGCTCCGCCCCCTTCTGCTCAGGACGCTTGTATTTGCTCAGATACATAAAAAATTAGAGGGAACATTGCTCAGGACTGAGCCCAAAAAGGGTGGAAGGACAGGCTCCCTGTGGGCGTGGACCCTGTGGGCGGGGTCCCTGTGGGCGTGGACCCTGTGGGTGGGATCCTTGTGGGTGGGATCCTTGTGGGTGGGGTCCCTGTGGGTGGGGTCCCTGTGGGTGGGATCCTTGTGGGCGGGGTCCCTGTGGGTGGGATCCTTGTGGGTGGGGTCCCTGTGGGCGGGGTCCCTGTGGGCGTGGACCCTGTGAGTGGGGTCCCTGTGGGCGTGGACCCTGTGAGTGGGGTCCTTGTGGGTGGGATCCTTGTGGGTGGGATCCTTGTGGGTGTGGACCCTGTGAGTGGGGTCCCTGTGGGCGTGGACCCTGTGGGTGGGATCCTTGTGGGTGGGATCCTTGTGGGTGTGGACCCTGTGGGCGTGGACCCTGTGGGCGTGGACCCTGTGGGTGGGATCCTTGTGGGTGGGGTCCCTGTGGGTGTGGACCCTGTGGGTAGGGTCCCTGTGGGCGGGGTCCCTGTGGGCGTGGACCCTGTGGGTGGGGTCCCTGTGGGTGGGGTCCCTGTGGGCGTGGACCCTGTGGGTGGGATCCTTGTGGGTGGGGTCCCTGTGGGTGTGGACCCTGTGGGTGGGATCCTTGTGCATGGGGTCCCTGTGGGTGGGGTCCCTGTGGGTGGGGTCCCTGCAGTCTCTTGTAGAGATAGAGCGAGGAGCTCTGCCATCCAGGAGGATCTCAGAGTGGAGCCGTTGCTCCTCCTGGTAAAGAGATGCTAGATCAGGGGTGCCCAAACTTTTTGGTCCCAAGATCTACTTTAAAAATATCAAACCTCCTGAGATCTACCAGTACACACACACACACACACACACACACACACACACACACACAGCGCTTTGCGAGGGGGAGGGGCCACAGCAGCACTGCGGGCTGGTTACAGGGCTGGTTATTGGTTACAGGCTTAACAACGTGCTTTCACGTCACAGACTCCAAAAATCTCCAGAAACAAAAGAAAAGCCACCAGATTGACCCTTTTTTTTTTTTTCCTTTTTCCCAATCCCTTTGCGATCGACGTAACGGGCACCCCTGTGCTAGATGAAGTGGTTCGGGCATCCGGTTAGGATGCCTCCCTCGCTGGTGAGGGATTTCATTCCACCGAGAGGAGACCCAGAGGCAGACCCTGCACTCGCCTGAGAGACTAAGTCTCCCAGCTGGACAGGGAACACCTCAGGATCCTCCTGGGTGAGATGGAGGATGCAGCCGGGGTGAGCGAGGGCTGGGTTTCCATCTGAGGCTGTTGGCCCTCGACCCGGCCCGGGATAAGCCGAAGACGACACAACAAAACGGAGAAAACAGACGTGTTTTTTCTGTATTTCTCGTGTTTTTTCTGTATTTCTTGTGTTTTTTCTGTATTTCTTGTGTTTTTTGGAGGTCATCTTACGTTTCCCGCCGCGTGCAGTAGCTCTGATTACCTTCACCTTCTCTCTGACTCGCACCTTCTCTCCAGCCGCTCTGTTCTGACTTCCTGCGGAGTCTCCACCGCAGGATGGGCTAACAGGCAAAGCAATCCGTCACCATGTGCCAGAGCTCTGAGATGAGGTGGGAACCAGACATTTTTCTCTGCAGCACGGATGTGTTGCCACGTTTATGGAAGATAAATCAGCCATGATGACAAACACACACACACGTCCGACATTCATCAAGGTTTCCTGTTAAAACACTCCAAACTTCTTCACCGTGAGCAGCGGGTTCCAGTTAAAATCACCTGAATCACTTTAATTCTGATGGCCCAGCAGTTGCTATGGCGACGTGCTGTTACAGGTTCACATGAATTTTCCTCGTTTTCGCTCGAAGGCTGCAGTTCAGATCCGAACGGAGTGTAAAGTCCAGTAGAAAAAACTCCAGCTGGTTCAGACCTAATTAAAGGGAACCTCGTTTGCAGACGGAGTAATGACTCCACACACACGTTATTAAAACATGAATCACATACATGATAAAAGAATAACAATCAGCCTCTGTTGGACGTATGGGATGTGATACGTCCACTGGTTCTTAACCGTGTTGGACGTATCACGTCCCAAAAGTTTCACGTTTACATCCACCAAACCCTTCATTAGTGAAAAATAACCGTATGGTTCACCACGGACGTGGAAGACAGTGGAGTGGGCATGTTCCGTTGTCTTCCACTCATCTGGAGGCGGGTCACCGGGCATCAGCCTCAGACTCAAGCCAGGCTTCTCTCACTCCCCGGCTGCATCCTCCATCTCACCCAGGAGGATCCTGAGGTGTTCCCTGTCCAGCTGTGAGACATAGTCTCTACAGAGGAAGAAAAAGAGAGCTTTCACACGCTTAAACACGCTTTTTTCACCAGCGTAAACACGGTCGATCAAAAATCAAAGGATGAATGTCGTTCGGTTCTTCCAGGCGTCGTTACCACCGGGCACACTTTGGTCTTTCTGGATTCTTTTGGGGGTCTGGATGTGGGTCAATAGTTTGTTTCAATCTCTGTTTTAATTTTCTATTGATACAACTCATTGTTTTATTTTTGTGCATTTTTTAAAAGCTTAACTCGAACCACTGAAAACAAATTTAAGATAAATTGGTTCAAATCTTACAGAAAAATAACAAAATCCTTTAAAACTAATAAACACGTACCAGAAGACATGATGTAAAATATAAACATGGTACTTTAATAACACCATCCAATCAGCAGCATGGCTCCGTGGCAGAGCGGCTGTCTTGGCACCAGAGATGCCCTGGTTTAATCCCCACCTCGAGCTCATGCCGAAGTTCCCTTGAGCAAGTCACTTAACCCTTAATTGCACCCACCAGTGGCACAGTGATGGCTGCAGTGTGTGAAGCAGATCACCCGTTTGCCCGTGGGCATAAATAAAGCATGTAATTATAAAACGTCTTTATTTACTGTTAAGCTCAGGATTTTATCGACACACAGAATCGTGAAGATAAAATCTCTCCGTTTCCTCCTCGTTGTGAATTCACACACAGTCTGACTCCTTCTGGAGCGGCACAGGGATGATGCCATACTTTACACATGAGATGTTTCTGAGACGCTCCTCAAACAGAATGTCGTAAGAATTCTCCTCGCCGTTGATCTGAAGAGCGGCTGGCCCGTGCTGTATGCTAATCAGCAGGAGGAATGTTTACCACAGACCGATCCGGCAGGACTTCCACATAACGAACATGCTTGTAATATTTCTGCAGCAGATGGACACGCTGCGTTGGAGCTACGCTGGGAGTTTACAGGTGTGTGTACACAATAGAAAAAACACACCACAGCATTTTTACTTTTTATTTGGAGGAACTAAAACGTCAGAGTTAAGGATACTTTATTATTTCCTGCTGAAGAAATCTGTGTGTGCGGTACCTCCAAGCTGTCCAAGAGAGAGCTCCACCAGCTCCTGAACAGCTGCTAGGTAGAGCCATGTTGGGTGGAGTGGAGCTGGAACAGCCGTTGGTGGAACACACGACAGTTAGCTCTGGTTACCACGGTAACTCTGTGAGTTACACTTTGATCTGATGGTGAATTAAAAAAATAAATATTCTGAACTTAAAGCAGTGACAGAAACAGGAAGTGTCCGCGTCGGGAATCGTACGGTTTTATTTTTGTTTACTTGTCTTTGGGTTTATTGAAGCAGCAGGTGAGGCAGCACTTCCCGCAGTAATGGCGGTCGAAGTGACTCGCTGTGAACACTCCGCGGCGGAGACAGTTTCGTCCACCTTGTAGTTCTTCAGCACGGCGAGCTTGAGCTTCTTCCTCTTGTGCTTGTTCTTCTTGCGTGTGCTTGCGTGGTGTACAACTTCTTCTTCTTGGCGCCACCGCGGAGGCGATGTGATAATCCATACCAGACCCTGAAGACGGACGGAGTAACTCCCAGCTGGATGTTTTAATTATCCGTTCTGTTCTGTCATCTTCCGCTCATTCCGGGGTAGGATCATCGGGGGCAACAGCCTCAAACGGGCAGCCCAGGCTTCTCTCTCCCCGTCTGCATTCTCCAGCTCACCTGGAAGGATCCCAAGTCGTTCCCTGGCCAGCTGTGAGACATAGTCTCTCCAGCGGGTCCGGGGTCTGCCCCTTGGTCTCCTCCCAGTGGGACGTGCCCAAAACACCTTGCCCGCGAGGCGCTCGGGGGGCATCCTGACCAGATGCCCGAACCACCCCATCTGGCTCCTCTCGACCTGGAGGAGGAGCGGCTCGACACTGAGCTCCTCCTGGATGGCAGAGCTCCTCACCCGATCTCTGAGTGAGAGCCCAGCCACCCTGCGGAGGAAGCTCATTTCGGCCGATCATTTCACCGTTTTTAGTGGTTAAAGCGTCCAATCAGAACACAGAGGAGGACGTCCTTCTAAGAGGGATCCATTGAGAGGAGGGATCTAAGAAGAGGAATCTAAGGGGGATCCAGTGAGTCTAACCCAGCAGTAACGTGTTCTCCTCTTCCTGATAACACTCATACTGCTGCGTGTCGGACTGAAAACAGCCTGTTCAAACCGTTAGGCTAATTATCTCTTCCACATAGATGGTAAAAACAGCAGCAGCATCGTGGTCCAGTTTCACCTGGAGCGGCTCCAGTACATCCATTTCCACTGTGATGCACAATGTGTGAGCCCAGTGGTCCAACCGGCAGCACCGCGTGTCTCCGAGGACTTCACAGCCAGTGTGTCAGGACGATCTCAGACAAACTGTGGATGTAAATGATTTAACAAGTAACGCCGAGGGTGTCATCAGCCCGTCTGGCCGGCAGCACGCGTGTGTAATTGAGCTTTTAAGAAGCCCAAGTTATTGTTGTTGTCACCCAGAAGAATGTGTGTGTCTGACAGGAGTGTAATGGACTGGTGTGTGATGGAGA
>LR738547.1:743997-761497 GCA_902685375.1 Neostethus bicornis | reverse complement strand
CCCCTCCCTACCTGAACCCCTCCCCACCTGAACCCCTCCCTACCTGAACCCCTCCCCACCTGAACCCCTCCATACCTGAACCCCTCCCCACCTGAACCCTTCCCTACCTGAACCCCATCCTACCTGAACCCCTCCCTACCTGAACCCCTTCCTTCCTGAACCCCTCCCTACCTGAACCCCTCCCCACCTGAACCCCTCCCTACCTGAACCCCTCCCCACCTGAACCCCCCCTACCTGCAAACAAATTTCCCCGGTGAGGGATGAATAGAGTAATTCAATTTCAATTTCAATTTTATTGGCCGGAGCCAAAATAGCCCGTAGGAATGAGTGTGTGTGTGTGTGGATGGTTGTATGTGTGTGGCCCCGCGACAGACTGTCGACCTGTTCGGGGTGTACTCTGCCCTTCGCCTTGAATCAGCTGGGATGGGCTCTGGCACCCCCCGTAACCCCATAAGGGATGGACGGATGAGAAGATGACTGACTGACAAAGAAAGACCTAATAGAAAATAGCTTTTTTTTTAACAACGGGATGCGTTTTTATGACAAGACAACAAAGTTAAGATGTTTAGTTTATGTTTGCAGAAAGAGTCTGAAAAATAACCGAAAAATGTAACTTTTCCCAAATGCCGTCGTCAGAAGAACCACGTCTTTCCCCTGAATCAACCTCTGAGGAATGGTTACCAACATGGACGTGTCGGTATGCGTAGCTCCACTGAGCTACAGACGAGCAAGGATGAAAGATTTGACATCATAGCATCACCTCTGTCCCCTGATTGGCCGTCTAGTTTCAGGAGGCTCTCCATTGTAAACCAATGAGTGTGATCTGTGATCTTTTAGTGAGTTAAATTAATTGAGCCGGTTCACTGGGTGGTTTTCCCACATGCTAAGCTAACGTGTCCTTCCACATGATTCCACGGTTCTATGAGAAGGACGGTTCCGCCGTAGAACAGACAGACTAATATTTTCTAAGAGAGTTCATGTGTGGAGAACACCAGCAATCATTTTCATTATGTGAAGCCGAGCTGCAGCTATTATTATCAACTCTTTTATTATTTTGGCAATTTTCCTGTCGTTTCATCTTCGCAGCGGCTCAACATTAAAAAGCCTTTAAGGTGAAGCTGCTTTAAAATAGACTGAGCGTGCTGGAGGAGAACCAGTCAGACCACCCCGAAGGAGTGGGTTTGCTTGTTTCAGTGGTCATGTCCACACACAGTGGGGGTGGGGCCCCGCGGGGACTGGGGGGGACAGGATCCACAGTGCATCACAGACCATGTTTGGAACCTGTTTTCAGATCAGGAGTTCCATAAATCTTAGTTTATAAATCCATGAAACTTCAACACAAACTGGTCTTTAAAGATGTGAGAGTCCATGGAGGCAGCACGTGGCACAGTGGCACAGTGGGTACCGCAGTGGCCTCACAGCAAGAAGGTTGTGAGTTCAAGTCCTGGGTGGGGACGAGGCTTGGAACACTGTCCTTTCTGTGTGGAGTTTGTATGTTCTCCTCGTGTTTGCGTGGGTTTCCTCCGGGTACTCCAGTTTCCTCCCACCCTCCAAAGACATGCATTGATTGGCTGGTGCTGAAATTTCGTCTAGGAATGAGTGTGTGTGTGGATGGTTGTGTGTGTGTGGCCCCGCGAATGACTGGTGACCTGTTCGGGGTGTACTTTGTCCTTCACCTTAAATCAGCCAGGATGGGCTCCGGCACCCCCGCAACTCCGAAAGGGACAGACGGATAAGAAGATGACTGTCTGACTGAGTCCATGGACTTTAACTCTAAGGAGAGTCAGAAGCTGATAACCCTGGTTACCATGGTGATAAACGGGAAGACGTGATGAAAAGTGGAGACTGGTGGACGGAATCTGAAGTGAAATGAAGCTTTTAAAGCAGTGAAGAAACAAATAGAAAACATACATAAATATCTGTCAGTGTAGGACCGTACATAAGACAAGACTGTTAGTCTTTTGAGTACGTGTGTGAATGAGAGGAGTGAGGTTACAGAGTGAAGAGATGAAGAAGCATGTGCAGGCAGGATGGAACGATGTGATGTGTGGTTGAAGGTCTAGAGACGGTGTGGTGAGAGCGGCCATGCTGATTGGTCTAGAGACAGTGTGGTAAGAGCAGCCATGCTGATTGGTCTAGAGACAGTGTGGTGAGAGCGGCCATGCTGATTGGTCTAGAGACAGTGTGGTGAGAGCGGCCATGCTGATTGGTCTAGAGACAGTGTGGTAAGAGCAGTCATGCTGATTGGTCTAGAGACAGTGTGGTGAGAGCGGCCATGCTGATTGGTCTAGAGACAGTGTGGTGAGAGCGGCCATGCTGATTGGTCTAGAGACAGTGTCACTGAGGAAAAGACAGGAAACAGAGATGTTTGTAGCAGAGATGAAGATGCTGAGGATCTCTCTGGAAGTGACCAGGATGGACAGGATCAGAGGAACAGCACATGTTAGAGGTTTTAAAGTCAGAGAGGTCAGACTGAGATGGTTTGGACATGTGCAGAGGAGAGAGAGAGAGTACATCAGAAGAAGGATGCTGGGTTTGGAACCACCAGGAAAGAGGACTAGAGGAAGACCAAAGAGGAGGTTCATGGATACAGTGAAGGAAGACATGAAGATAGTTGGTGTGACTGAAGAGGATGCAGGAGATGGGGTTAGATGGAAGACAATGACTTGCTGTGGCGCCCCCTGAAGGGAGACGATGAAAGAAGAAGTTAATCATCATGTTTTTTTTTAAACAGTGTTCTGTTGTTCAGCCAGTGGATGGCATTGATTCCTGCTGCGCGGCTGGAATTTTTTTTTTTTTTTTTTTATTTTACTGACAGATTAGTGTGTGCCACTCCCAGAGTTGCCGTGATGATCACTTCCAATCCAGCTATTTTTGCCATCATGGCATCAGAATGGTGGCACCCGCTTGTTTCAATACCCTTACATACTGTATACATCACATCATTTATATGACCCATACTTACAGCTCTAGAGGCGTGGTCGGATCGGGTTAAATTAACCACAGGTCGTTCTAAACGAGCCCCTGATGTTTGGTAGCGTGGTGGGCCAAGCTTTGGACAGGCTAAGGTAAAGCAGTGTCTCACACAGAGAGCAGGATATGCACACATTCCTCAGCGCTCCTCGTTTCATCTTCACAGCAGAACGTTATTATTACTCCAGCCTGAGATGAGATTTGCAGAGTCAGCTGGATTCCTGAAGGCTTCCATCAACATCCCGCGCTATCAGACCGCTAAGCTAGCAGGAATGTAAGACGACCTTACATGGAGATGTCTGCTGACCTGTGTGTGATACATGCACGTCAGGTGTGAGCACAGCGGTGTGGGGCTCAGGAAGAACTCCAGAACAGACCAGACCAGACCACCTGTAGAGGTTAGGTAGTTTGTTTGTATCCATGGAAACAGTCTAACCTCGCAGCATTGGGGTTCTCTAGTTTCACAATGGGTGGATCGTTCCTTCCTGGTGGAGACCGGGCATGACGTATGTAATGCACCCAAACGGAAAACAGAGCGTAAAAATAAACTTTCTAAACATTGTCTTTAAATTCTCAATCTGCGGAATCATTACCAACACGGACCGTATAGCATGGTGAATCTACAGAACTACAAACATGGAGGACGGACCGTATAGCATGGTGGATCTACAGAACTACAAACATGGAGGACGGACTGTGTAGCATGGTGGATCTACAGAACTACAAACATGGAGGACGGACCGTGTAGCATGGTGAATCTACAGAACTACAAACATGGAGGACAGACCGTGTAGCATGGTGGGTCTATAGAACTACAAACATGGAGGACGGACCGTGTAGCATGGTGAATCTACAGAACTACAAACATGGAGGGCAGACCGTGTAGCATGGTGGGTCTATAAAACTACAAACATGGAGGACGGACCGTGTAGCATGGTGGATCTACAGAACTACAAACATGGAGGACAGACCGTGTAGCATGGTGGGTCTATAAAACTACAAACATGGAGGACGGACCGTGTAGCATGGTGGATCTACAGAACTACAAACATGGAGGACAGACGCTGTCATTGCTGTTCTCTCATTGAGTTGGACATTTTCCCTTCGCTGCAATCATAACATAATACCGCAATCCCTGACCTAGTGGATGGAGGTAAATGAAATTGAGTGGAGACACTAGTTGGTACCAAACTGGCGAAATATTATTAAAAAATTTACAAACACATACGTAAAATAATATTATCTATTAGTGGAAAGACGTTGTAGAAAAAGGCAGCCGTGATGGCGCGAGTGGTGCGAGTACCTGGGGGGCTCTCTCCTCTCTAGGGACTCTTAGGCATGATCTAAGGTGGGATTCAAACCAGCAACTCTTTGGTCCAAAGATGGCCGTTCTACCACTGAGCTACGCCTCTGCTGGTTGGTCCTTCCTGATCGTGACGGTGATGCGTTTAGCTCGGTTCAGTCTGGATGGCATTTTATTTCAGCAGGTTTTTCTGCTGTTTTTATTCTGTTGGTTCATCAGGGTCCTGCTGTGTTTTTATTTCCCCCCTGCCCTCCTGAAGTGATGGTGGGAGGGAGGAAAACATGTTTACTGTGCCTCCTTCTTCTCTGACAGTGCATCATAAATCCATCTGAGCCTGGAGGAAGAGCATCTCAAGGCTGCCGCTTTTCTCTTAAAAAATTCTTATTAAAAAATATATACTCCAGAGATGCGGTGGGGGAGGGGGACACGGAGAGGGGGTGGAAGAGGAGGCTCAAAGAGAATTATTCATCTCCTGTTTGGAAAGCAAGTTCTTTCTAAATGATGCTTGGTGAGCTGCTATGGCAACAAAAAGCACCTCCGGTGCCCCCTGTCTGCATGCTACACCTCCATCACACCTGACTGTGGCTCTGCATGTGTTTAACATGCACACGTCTGGTTTGTGGTCGTGTCCTGCTGTCCACATCTGGACTTCTCACTCTTATGTTTTATAAAAACCTCCATAAAAATAAATTTCTAAAGAGATAAAAGATGAAGGACAGGAGCGGTTTGGAGCTGATTGTTTACTCCTGCTTGAATCCAAACAGAATGAGAAAGCAGCAGACAAAGTTCTGCTTCCAGTTTTCACATCAGAGAGTTTCTAAAACACAAAACCCTCCACAGAGGGACTCCAGTGGAAACCTTCAGTCTGCTCCGCCTCAGCGTTCCCTCCGTTTGAAGTTTTATCTTCACACAAACACCAGGAAAAAAATCCCATGATTTTTATTTACTAACCTGCTTTTAGTGTCGTGGTGCCATCTTATTGGTGATGTTATTGATAGTTTGAACCAGATACGTAGGACTACCAACCACGGTTTGTTTGACTAGTGTGGGTACCTGTGCCCCGGCGTGGTGGGACACGGGACAGCTGGTTCTGCGCTGGATGGAGTGTGGGTTACCGTGATAATATAATTATTAAATTTTATTTAGGATGGCACAGTGGTGCAGTGGGTAACACAGTGTCCTCACTGTGGGCTTGAGTCCTGAAGTGGTGGCGAGGCTTGAATCTGTCTTTTCTGTGTGGAGTTTGCATGTTCTCCGTGTACACGCGTCGGTTTTCTCCAGGGTTCTTACCACCCTCCGAAAAAAATGTATGTAAGGTTAATTGGCCCCAAGGAATAATTGTGTGTGTGAATGGATGTCTATCTGTGTGTGTGGCTCCGTCATAGACTGGCGTAGTCTTGTTACCATGGTGAGGGTAGGAACGTAGATTCTGGTTACCATGGTGAGGGTAGGAACGTAGATCCTGATTACCACGGTGAGGATAGTAACGTAGATTCTGGTTACCACGGTGAGGATAGTAACGTAGATTCTGGTTACCATGGTGAGGATAGGAACGTAGATCCTGATTACCACGGTGAGGGTAGGAATGTAGATCCTGGTTACCACGGTGGGGGTAGGAACGTAGATCCTGGTTACCATGGTGAGGGTAGGAATGTCGATCCTGGTTACCATCGTGAGGGTAGGAACGTAGATCCTGGTTACCATGGTGAGGGTAGCAACGTAGATCCTGGTTACCATGGTGAGGGTAGGAACGTAGATCCTGGTTACCATGGAGAGGGTAGGAACATAGATCCTGGTTACCATGGTGAGGGTAGGAACGTAGATCCTGGTTACCATGGTGAGGGTAGGAACGTAGATCCTGGTTACCATGGTGAGGGTAGGAACGTAGATCCTGGTTACCATGGTGAGGGTAGGAACGTAGATCCTGGTTACCATGGTGAGGGAAGGAACGTAGGTCCTGGTTACTATGGTGAGGGTAGGAACGTAGATCCTGGTTACCATGGTGAGGGAAGGAACGTAGATCCTGGTTACCATGGTGAGGGTAGGAACGTAGATCCTGGTTACCATGGTGAGGGTAGGAACGTAGATCCTGGTTACCATGGTGAAGGTAGGAACGTAGATCCTGGTTACCATGGTGAGGGTAGGAACGTAGGTCCTGGTTACCATGGTGAGGGAAGGAACGTAGATCCGTCAGTGAATCTCCCACTCCATCCTTCCCCCAACAAAGACTCCGGGAAAGTTAAATTCCTCCGCGTCGAGCAGGAGTTTGTTTAATTTTTGTCAAATCCCAACAGAAGAGTCCGGCCTGTGTGCCACCTTGGCTCAGTTTGTACAGATCTTAGTCTAAGCATGCTTTATGAATGAGAGACCTGGTCATCCATCTCCCTGAGGAGCCGCAAGAACATCTTATTTCAAGCTTCACACACCATCCCACTCTGACTGAGTTCACCAGTAGCTGCTGGTGGGAGCGGGCAGAATAACCCAGAGATAATCTGATGAATTATTAGATGTCTGAGACATTTAGGATTTAACAGATGGATGTTTGGAGACGTTTCTGGGTTATTTTAGGATGCAGTGACAGATCCTGTTATCTTCACACGGCCTGATGTTTCTCACAGGTTCCATCACACTTTCAGACGCAGAGACTCAGCGGATGGAACAGGAAGTGACATGTTTGTCTGATGTGCGAGGGTCCAGGTGTCATATGACCTGTATGTGTCCGGCTCGCCCGACGCTCGGCTCGTCGGACTCCGGGTCCGGTTGGAAGTAGGACAGCTATTTCTGAGCGGTGAGGAAGTAGAACAGGCGAGATGATCGAATGAGAGCGTGTGTGTGTGTGCGGAGGGATGGATTGGCTGAGGACGACATGGAGGGGTCCCTCCTCCTCTTCCTCTCCTCTAGTAACCACAGGTGAGGGTGGGAACGTAGATCCGTCTATCACTCCCTCACTTCTGAAAACTCACTCTTCAGAGTTTGATGTTAATAATAGTAGAAAACAGAAAAATAGAGACGCTGTGAGTGTGGCAGGTTTGTTTCTGCAGCTGGAGGAGGTGGGTAGGTGGGTAAGGGGGGGCTTGTTATTCCTCAGATCTGAGAGTTTACAGACGAACACAAAAGGAACTGGCATGATGAAGGTGAGGATGAGGAGAGACAGACGCTTCCGGAAGAAGCAAAACTCTGATTGTTCTGCTGCTTTTTAAAACCAAACCGGTTCAATTAGTCTCTGTATCCTCACTGTTGGTACCCCTCCTCTCCTGACACCCCCTCCCTTCTCGCCTCCTCCCCAGTGCACGTGAGGCTAGCGCACGCTCCCGTTTCCTCCCAAACATCTGTGGAAGAGCAGAAACTTCCACCAATTAGCAGCGAGCTTCACAGCTCAGTGCTAACGGTGACATTTCACTCAAAGTACTCCCACACACACACACACACACGCACAGCCACGTGCACGCTGCCACGTACACACACACTGCCAAAACCTAGCACTTTGTCACAGCCTGTTGGGTTTACGACTTTATTCTGAGCTTCAGTTCCTGTACCAACAAAAACCAGGCTTTTCTTTTGAGCAGGTTTGTGTAGATCTGTCTTTAGAAAATATCTTTTTGGATATCACCTGTGACCAACTTGATCTCCATCCCACCCACCCCCCCCAAAAAAAAAAAACGTACCTCAGAACTTCAAATATGGATTCTGCAAAACTAATGAATCAATTAGTCCAACGAGCAGGAGGTTGAACCGGATGGACCCAAACCTCTAACTAGTGAAGGAGTTAAACCTTCACTAGTTTAGTTAGTTAGTGAAGGAGTTAAACCTTCACTAGTTTAGTTAGTTAGTGAAGGAGTTAAACCTTCACTAGTTTAGTTAGTTAGTGAAGGAGTTAAACCTTCACTAGTTTAGTTAGTTAGTGAAGGAGTAACCTTCCTGCTGGGAGGCGGTCTGCCATCAGTTAGAATTAAAATTAAACTTTCCAGAGAATAAAGAACGGTTCTAACAGACTGATGATCGGGGTGTACCCCGCTTATCACCTGAAACTGGCTCCCAGAGACCTGACTAAAGTTTTCATTCCACTCAAAAGGAACCTAAAAGCTTTAAGCTTCATAGAGAAGCCGTTGGTCTGACCTGGACCCCGATCGGGCAGGAGAATGGACCCTAAGCCACTGCTAAAGCTGGTGGAAAGCCTTCCCAGCAGAGACGGAGCTGCTAGAGCTGCAAGCCAATTCCGTATTAAGCCCCCCGGATTAGGAATGAGCTGTCCCACATGCCTCCGGACGCCTGGCAACCTAATGTCCGATAGAAAGCTTTGGAAGCCATTTTCTGTCTGAAATCATCAATCTCCTGAAGGTTCCAGCTCTCTGGGTTCAGACACCAGCACAGATTAACCATCATTTAAACTGGTTAAAACCTGGACTTCCAATGAGTCATCTCCTGGTTTATTTCAGACTTCCTGTCTCACCGTCTGGCGCCGTCTTACCCGTAAATGACTTCACTTCCTCCTCCGAAAAAATGAGTCACGCAGTCTTAAGAAAGTCAGAAAAAATCTCACTGTTTCTTTTTCAATAAGTTTTTTTGTGAATGAGATGGAAACGTTACGGATGGACCAGCCATGTTATGGGCATATACCAGCCACCTCGCTGGACATAGACACCAGCCACCTCGCTGGACATAGATACCAGCCACCTCGATGGACATAGACAACAGCCACCTCGCTGGGCGTAGACACCAGCCACCTCGCTGGGCGTAGACACCAGCCACCTCGCTGGGCGTAGACACCAGCCACCTCGCTGGGCGTAGACACCAGCCACCTCGCTGGGCGTAGACACCAGCCACCTCGCTGGGCGTAGACACCAGCCACCTCGCTGGGCGTAGACACCAGCCACCTCGCTGGGCGTAGACACCAGCCACCTCGCTGGGCGTAGACACCAGCCACCTCGCTGGGCGTAGACACCAGCCACCTCGCTGGGCGTAGACAGCAGCCACCTCGCTGGTAGACACCAGCCACCTGACTGTTCATGGACACGGTCTCCCTTTAAGATATTTTTTAGGTTGTAAATGATTTTTTTGCTTTTTTCTGAGTTCAGTTTGTTAAAATATTAAATAGATTTTTTGATCAAACTGAACGTTCCGTTCTAAACGGGTCCAGAATCCCAGATGGCACCGTTAATCTGGTCGTATCGGAAGGTTCTGGACTCTTCCGAGTCAAACTCAGTTTGCTGCAGACACGAGCTGGCGGCCATTTTTCCTCTGACACGGTGATGTGTGAGGATTTAATTGGCTCTTTGATGTGTCAATCATCATCAGGCGTTATGAATAAATTAGAATAAAAAGTTGGATTTTTTTAAAAATCTGTGTGTGTGTGTGTGTGTGTGTGTGTGTGTGTGTGTGTTTGTGTGTTTGTGTGTGTATGTGTGTATGTGTGTGTGTGTGTGTGTGTGTGTCTGTGTGTGTGTTTACACAAACGGACATCTTATTCTGCTCCAACCAATCAAGAGACGCACGCCAGCACGGGTCGTACGTGCAACAGCTTTCCACCGTGCACACACACACACACACACACACACACACACACACACACACACACACACACACATACTTACACACACACACACACACACACACACATACTTACACACACACACACACACACACACACACACATACTTACACACACATACACACACACACACATACTTACACACACACACACACACACATACTTACACACACACACACACATACTTACACACACACACACTCACACACACACACACACACACACACACACATACTTACACACACACACACACACACACACACACATACTTACACACACATACACACACACACACACACACACACATACTTACACACACACACACACACACACACACACACATACTTACACACACACACACACACATACTTACACACACACACACACACACATACTTACACACACACACACACACACACACACACACATACTTACACACACACACACACACACACACACATACTTACACACACACACACACACACACACACACACACACACTCACACTCACACACACACTCACACTCACACACACACTCACACTCACACACACACACACACACACACACTCACACACACACACACACACACACACACACACACACACACACACACACACACACACTCACACACACACACACACACACACACACACACACACACACACACACACACACACACACACACACACATACTTACACAGACTGGTGATTAAAATGAAAAGTTTACACAATTTTATAAAAATGTCCTTTTAAATATTGTTTTGATCTGTTGTGTGTGTGTGTGAATGTGTGTGTGTGTGTCTGTCTGTGTGTGTAAGAGTGTGTGTGTATGTGTTTGTTTGTTTGTGTGTGTTTGTGTGCGTGTGTATCTGTGTGTGTGTATGTATGTGTATGTGTGTGTGTGTTTGTGTGTATGTGTATCTGTGTGTATGTATGTGTGTGTGTGTGTATGTATGCGTGTGTGTGTGTGTTTGTGTGTGTGTATGTCTGTGTGTGTGTGTGTGTGTATGTGTATCTGTGTGTGTGTATGTGTGTGTGTGTGTATGTATGCGTGTGTGTGTGTGTTTGTGTGTGTGTATGTCTGTGTGTGTGTGTGTGTGTATGTGTATCTGTGTGTATGTATGCGTGTGTGTGTGTGTTTGTGTGTGTGTATGTCTGTGTGTGTGTGTGTGTGTATGTGTATCTGTGTGTGTGTATGTGTGTGTGTGTGTATGTATGCGTGTGTGTGTGGTTTGTGTGTGTGTATGTATGTGTGTGTGTGTATGTCTGTGTGTGTATCTGTTTGTGTGATTGTGTCTATGTGTCTCTGTGTTAGTGTGTGTGTGTGTGTGTGTGTGTGTGTATGTCTGTGTGTGTGTGTGTGTATGTATAGCGTGTGTGTGTGTGTTTGTGTGTGTGTATGTATGTGTGTGTGTGTGTGTGTATGTCTGTGTGTGTGTGTGTGTATGTATAGCGTGTGTGTGTGTGTTTGTGTGTGTGTATGTCTGTGTGTGTGTGTGTGTGTATGTGTATCTGTGTGTATGTATGCGTGTGTGTGTGTGTTTGTGTGTGTGTATGTCTGTGTGTGTGTGTGTGTGTGTATCTGTGTGTGTGTATGTGTGTGTGTGTGTATGTATGCGTGTGTGTGTGGTTTGTGTGTGTGTATGTATGTGTGTGTGTGTATGTCTGTGTGTGTATCTGTTTGTGTGATTGTGTCTATGTGTCTCTGTGTTAGTGTGTGTGTGTGTGAGAGAGATGATTCCTGAGATGTTTTTACAGACATGTCCCCGTCGTCTTGCCCTCCCTGCCGTCATGCCCTCCCTGCCGTCATGCCCTCCCTGCCGTCATGCCCTCTCTGCCTGGCAGGCGTGTTCCTCCTGAAGCCTCGAGCCGTCGTCTTATGAAACACGTTTTAAACCTGATCGTGTTTTATTTTGATGCTTCGTGTGAAACACGAAGCCGTGAAAAACTGGAATAAAACTGGATCACTGACGCTCCAACCTGGTTGGGTTTAACCGTTTCTATGCCGCTTACGCAGGTGGAGGGCGTCTAATCTCCGCTGCTCGTGGGTCTTCACTGCCGTACGGTAGCGTGCGTGGGAGGAGGAGTACAGGAGGGGGGTGGATGGATTTGTGGTGTGGGCGGGAGAGAACCACCTGCTGCTCAATGTAGACAAGACCAGGGAGATGGAGATTGAGGACTGCTTTGCGGCCCCTCTGCATTCTGGGTAGAGATGTGGAGGTGGTGGAGGAGTACAAATACCTGGGAGTGACCATCGACAGCAGACTGAACTGGAGGAGCAACAGTACTGCTGTGTACAAGAAGACCTGCAGCCGACTTTACTTCCTAAGGAAGCTGAGGTCCTTCAATGTGTGCTGCAAGATCCTGGAGACCTTCTACCAGTCTGTGGTGGAGACCTTCTACCAGTCTGTGGTGGAGACCTTCTATCAGTCTGTGGTGGAGACCTTCTATCAGTCTGTGGTGGAGACCTTCTATCAGTCTGTGGTGGAGACCTTCTACCAGTCTGTGGTGGAGACGTTCTATCAGTCTGTGGTGGAGACCTTCTACCAGTCTGTGGTGGAGACCTTGTACCAGTCTGTGGTGGAGACCTTGTACCAGTCTGTGGTGGAGACCTTCTACCAGTCTGTGGTGGAGACCTTCTACCAGTCTGTGGTGGAGACCTTCTATCAGTCTGTGGTGGAGACCTTCTACCAGTCTGTGGTGGAGACCTTCTACCAGTCTGTGGTGGAGACCTTCTATCAGTCTGTGGTGGAGACCTTCTACCAGTCTGTGGTGGAGACCTTCTACCAGTCTGTGGTGGAGACCTTCTACCAGTCTGTGGTGGAGACCTTCTATCAGTCTGTGGTGGAGACCTTCTATCAGTCTGTGGTGGAGACCTTCTATCAGTCTGTGGTGGAGACCTTCTATCAGTCTGTGGTGGAGACCTTCTATCAGTCTGTGGTGGAGACCTTCTATCAGTCTGTGGTGGTCAGCTCCTTGTTCTTCTCTGTCATCTGCTGGGGGAGCAGCATCGCAGCCAGTGACGCCAACAGACTTAATAAACTAATCAGACTGGCTGGCTCTGTCATTGGCAGCAAACAGGACTCACTGGAGGCAGTGGTAGAGAGGAGGTCACTGAACAAACTTTTATCCATCATGGACAATCATGACCATCCTCTCTACCCACTCCTGGACGAACAACGGAGCTCCTTCTCCAAGAGGCTCAGACAGCTCCGCTCGAGAACATCTCGTTACCGGAGGTCTTTCTTTCCGTACGTGATCGGGTTCTACAACGACTCACTTAGCAGATAGGAAGTTGTTGCTGTGACACACAAATTTCCATGTGTGGGATCATTAAAGTAGATTCTGATTCTGATTCTAAACCTTACTCAGAGTAAAACAGAGTACATGTGTGTGAATGAGAGGGATCCAAATGGAAAAGTGAGGTTACAGGGAGAAGAAGAAGGTAGAAGGTGGAAGATTTTAAGTATCTAGGATCAACAGTCCAGAGCAATGGAGAGTGTGGAAAAGAGGTGAAGAAGTGTGTTCATGCAGGCTGGAATGGGTGGAGGAAAGTATCAGGTGTGATGTGTGACAGAAGAGTTTCCGCTAAAATGAAAGGAAAAAAGTACAAAACCGTGGTTAGAGCGGCCATGCTGATTGGTCTAGAGACAGTGTGGTGAGAGCGGCCATGCTGATTGGTCTAGAGACAGTGTGGTGAGAGCGGCCATGCTGATTGGTCTAGAGACAGTGTGGTGAGAGCGGCCATGCTGATTGGTCTAGAGACAGTGTGGTGAGAACGGCCATGCTGATTGGTCTAGAGACAGTGTCACTGAAGAATAGACAGGAAACAGAGATGTTTGTATCAGAGATGAAGATGCTGAGGATCTCTCTGAGAGTGACCAGGATGGACAGGATCAGAGGAACAGCACATGTTAGAGGTTTTAAAGTCAGAGAGGTCAGACTGAGATGGTTTGGACATGTGCAGAGGAGAGAGAGAGAGTACATCAGAAGAAGGATGCTGGGTTTGGAACCACCAGGAAAGAGGACTAGAGGAAGACCAAAGAGGAGGTTCATGGATACAGTGAAGGAGGACATGAAGATAGTTGGTGTGACTGAAGAGGATGCAGGAGATAGGGTTAGATGGAAGAAACTGACTTGATGTGGTGACCCCTAAAGGGAGATGCCGAAAGGAGAAGAAGAAGAAGATTCTAAACCTTAATCTGTGTGTTGAGAGTCAGCATGAGGTGGTCCCGTACATGCTCTGATAGGCGGTGCCATGGCGGTTGATGCCTTGCCCATCCTGATGTTAGGCGGTCTAGGGAGTGGTGCCGGCATCCTGACCCATGATGGCGGTCTTCCTGGGGTTAATGGTGAAGTCAGACTCTGTGAATGTCTCCGTGAAGCGAGTGGTTAATGGTAGTTACAGGTAGAAACGAGCGTTAAAGCCGGTCAGGGCTGGATGTGCGTGCTTACTCAGTGGAACCAGTGATTTACCAGGTTTATGTACCAGTCAGACCAGTTAAACGCTGTATAAACCCAGCGTCGTGCTGCTCAGCTGGTTGATGTAGAATCAGTTTAATGTTTGATGAGTTTTATGGTGCCGTACCTTTATTATGTCTCACAGCTTGCATCATCCACCCTCCATTTATTATCCAGACCACAATTTGTCCCTCTTGTTTAGTTACTGCTGTGTCCTTCTCGCCTTGCTTCCTCCAAGCAGCGATATATGGGTCAGTCAGCCATGATGAATTAAAACTGTGTGTCTGTTTGCATGATGTAGTGCAACGCTGTGTGTGTGTATCGGTGATGTATTAAAGAGTGTGTGTGGTGCATCCATCTACGACAGCCACTCTGTGCCCGTTATAAATCTTTATCAGTTTCACCATCACATCCAGGAAAGTTGTCAGAACATTCTACCCCACACTGTGTGTGCACGTGTGTGTGTGTGTGTGTGTGTGTGTGAGTGTGTGTGTAAACAGGCTGCTAAGCTGTAAATTACCACCCTCTCTATTAGAGTTTAGTCGGCAACAAAGAAAAGTTAAAATTGTGCAGTGTTTGTTTTAAACACTCGTTTTGCTGCCCAACGAATCTGGATGGTAACTATGGTAACCAGGATCTATGTTCTTACCCTCACCATGGTAACCAGGATCTACGTTCCTACCCTCACCATGGTAACCAGGATCTATGTTCCTACCCTCACCATGGTAACCAGGATCTACGTTCCTAACCTCACCATGGTAACCAGGATCTACGTTCCTACCCTCACCATGGTAACCAGGATCTACGTTCCTACCCTCACCATGGTAACCAGGATCTACGTTCCTACCCTCACCATGGTAACCAGGATCTACGTTCCTACCCTCACCATGGTAACCAGGATCTATGTTCCTACCCTCACCATGGTAACCAGGATCTACGTTCCTAACCTCACCATGGTAACCAGGATCTACGTTCCTACCCTCACCATGGTAACCAGGATCTACGTTCCTACCCTCACCATGGTAACCAGGATCTACGTTCCTACCCTCACCATGGTAACCAGGATCTACGTTCCTACCCTCACCATGGTAACCAGGATCTACGTTCCTATCCTCACCATGGTAACCAGAATCTACGTTCCTACCCTCACCATGGTAACCAGGATCTACGTTCCTATCCTCACCATGGTAACCAGGATCTACGTTCCTATCCTCACCATGGTAACCAGGATCTACGTTCCTACCCTCACCATGGTAACCAGGATCTACGTTCCTACCCTCACCATGGTAACCAGGATCTACGTTCCTATCCTCACCATGGTAACCAGGATCTACGTTCCTACCCTCACCGTGGTAACAGACGGTTGTCTGTGTGTGTAATGCCCTTCAACAGACTGGTGACCTGTACGGTGTGTACTCTCCCTCTTGCCTAGAATCAGTAGGGCCTACTTGCAGTAGGCTCCAGCCCACACGCCCCCAAATCCTATTAGAATAAACGGTTCAGAAGACGAATGATAGATTTTACTAAAATAATAATAATAATTAACTCTTTTTTATGCATAAAATAAAATAATTGTATCATTAAAATGTTTCAGACTTTTCTTCTTAAAGTTTCCACATTAAATATGAAGTTTGATTGATAACGTTTTTAAAAGTAGGACAGAACTTTTTTTCATCCAAACGAGCTGTGAAGTTTTTAATTACAGCGTTTTGTGGAGATCTTCGTGTGTGTGTGTGTGTGTGTGCGTGTGTGTGTGGATGTGGAGCCGCCGGGTTCGGGCCAATGCCTCGTCTGAATGATAAACTTATTACAGGATTTTAAACCTGAATGGGATTCATTCAAATTTCAGAAACTTCCAAGGTTTTTTTTCCAGTGTTTTGATTCAAATCGAATTCTAAAACAAACAGGAAGTGGTTTCCTGCAGGCGTGAAAGCATCGCTCCAAATTAAGAATATAAAAGAATACAGAGCTCTGAGGATACGGAGTATAGGAGCCCTGGGTACAGGTTGTCAGGCCTCACTGGTGAGATGTTTCAGGGACGTCCCACCAGGAGGACATCCAGAGCCTGGACGGAGAATACCTCGGGATCCTTCCGGGTGAGCTGGAGGATGTTTCCAGCCTAAGGCTCTTATCCCGGCGACCCGGCCCCGGATAGGTGGAAGATGATGGAAGGGAAAAACTAACCCTTGATTTGTTAACTTGATTCTTTATAGTAAATTTACACTGTGTTGTGCACTCGCTCAAGAAGCCAAGACTAAGCAGGGAGCGAGAGGAAGGGGGAATTTACCAAGTCAAAAACAAATTGAAACTGAATGAATGTATTTAGAAGCTTTCTGAGTTTAAATCAGGCACCATGTTTACATGTGTGTACGGTGAGATGTGCCCCTCTTCAAGGCAACCCCTCCCCCTCCTCCTCGATAACCTGAGCTGAATTCAGCGTGTGATGGTCTTTTTCAGTCCTAATTATTCGTCTGTAAACGAAGGTAAAAGCATGGATGTGTTTTGTTGTCGTGTTTCTGCAGCTAATCCGTTCTTTGTATGCAGATTTTATAAAGCATTGTCTAATCTAAGAAGCTTTTCAAACACAATAACACACCTGGCGTGTGCACGCTGCCTGGCTGGCACGCACGTGGCCATCTGTTTGAGACCGACGTGCTGGTGTTTAAGGAGCGGGGAGTCCTGGAGCAGAACGGGGTCACCGCACCGGGGTCGCCGGCCGCGGGCCAATCAGGAAGCGCAAGCTGTTCCTGGAGAACATCAGGATGAAGAGATGGAGGTTTGGCAGTGGTGATGGAGGGGGTCGGAGAGGGGGGGGGTCACTGGTCTGTTTAATGACTTCACTGGACGTGTCTCTTTCTCCTGCTCAGACCCCCTACCCCCGCCAGCCCTCCTCCACACACCCTGAGACTTTTAGCATCTTTAAGAATTAAATAATTACACATGTTCTAATTATTCCTTCGTTTAGACGTTCTGAGGTGAGGAAAAAAAAAAGAAACCTGATGTGGATCCACATGAAGGAGGGATCCCTCCCCCAGGTTGGGCAGACTGTATTCTACTCTACAGAATTAAATCTGAAGAAATCAGGAAATATTTTTATTGCTTTTATCAATGTTTGATGTAAAAAATCTGTTAAAATAGTATAAAAATAAATTACAAAAAATGGCATCACGGTGGCGCAGTGGGTAGCACAGTGACCTCACAGCAAGAAGGTCA
>LR738547.1:668997-738997 GCA_902685375.1 Neostethus bicornis | reverse complement strand
TCGACATAATGGGCACCCCTGATCTAGAAGATGTGTGCCCGTTCTCTCTCTCTCTCACCCGGTCCTTTCTCTGCTGATCCGCAGCCCACTTGGCATCAGAGTTACACGTGTGTGTGCCACATTAAGAATTAGTGAAAACATCAGCTGAGATGTTTTAATGTGTTTACGATGCTGCGGTAAGAATTGTTTTTATGATTTCTCTCTAGCGTTGAGATAAATGTGGGATTGATCTGAGTCAGCGTGAGCCTGCAGGTGTGATCTGCTTCACAGAATGAGATGAAGAGCTTGATGAAAAAGATTTATTTTGGGTTCACATTTGATAACCTGTATTCAATCTTCTGTGCAATGTCCTGAGCCGCTCTGCAGATGCTCTGCGCCTCCTTTTTTCTCTCCTCTTTCATAATTTCTTTTCAATCAGTTCCACCTGCCTTCAGTGAATGCACCGAGATAAAATATTGGCCAGCCGAAGCCTCTAAAGTGCTTTATCGCCATAGACACGCCGCAGCCTTTATCTATTCAGATCCCTCATTTTTTCATTTACCCCTGCTCTCAGGATTCCACGGCATCAAACATAAATAACTTTTATTATTAGCAGCCACCAAATTAGAGCAAATGACAGCGTTTGCACACACACGAGAAAGAAGCAAACAGGCAGGAAGGTGAGAGGGGCCTCTCACTAAGTGAAAATGACAGATTCCGTGTATAAATAATGCATGCCGAGTTGATTCATCGATCATGGTTAATGATGGATTTACATCGTTAATGTCGTCGCCGGGATTTTCACTCAGCTCATCAGCATGATGAAGAGCTGCAAAGGAAATTACACAGCAATAAAAATTGATTTAATTCTTTAATTGCAGCTGATTTGTACAATATTTTCCAGGAAAGATCCGGCAAAGCTGAATGCAGCTCGGAGTGGTTCCTGTTTGTGGGAAAACAAGCCTTCAGGGGGCGCAATGTTTCAATGTGAGAGCGCCAACATGGAGGAGGGCCGAAGAGTCACACCTCTAAACAACATCAGCTGACGTTTCAAACATACAAATATGTCCCATTGTCTTCCGCTTATCCGGGGCCGGGTCGCCGGGGGCAACAGCCTCAGACGGGAAGCCCAGGCTTCTCTCACCCCGGCTGCACCCTCCATCTCACCCAGGAGGATCCTGAGGTGTTCCCTGTCCAGCTGTGAGACATAGTCTCTCCAGCGGGTCTGCCTTTGGATCTCCCCCCGGTGGGATGTGCCTGTAACACCTCATCTGTCAGGGTTTTATGGATGTGGAATGAGGAGCACCCAAACACAGGACATCAAACAAAGTTTATTAAGACTATTCTGGAAAGTGTGTAAAGCAGGAAGCACGGGGTTAAGTCAGGATTCAAAAGTTCAAATAATAACAAAGTTCAAACACGGTCAGGGAACCAGGGAGACCGGGCTGGAAGGGATGGTAGGACTTCATGGGGAAGTCATGGGTGATTGCCCTTAAATAGATGGCAGGGTCCACAGATGTGTGGAATCAGGAATCAATATTAAATGTTCTTATTAAACAAAGAGAGAGGGTGAGACGGGTAACGTGTTTTATTCCCTCTGTTTCTACCAAATTAAAAAATTAGAGCCTCCGTCAGACTGCCTCACGCCAACACGTCGCATCATGATACTGGATTGATAAGCTGTACCTGTGGAAGGATGGCTCGGTGGGTAAGGCGACCGTCCCGTAACCGGAAGGTTCGATCCCCCACCCAGAGTCCATGCCGAGGTGTCCTTGAGCAAGACCGAACCCCCAGTTGGTTCTGATGATAGTGGTCTGCACCTTGCATGGTAGCTCCCATCATCAGGAATGAATGTGTGTATGGAGTGAATGAATGATGCATATGTGACGCGTCTTTGAGTAGATCTAGAAAAGCGCTGTAAAAGTTCAATGCATTATTCAATAAGAGCACTGCCATCGATAAGACGGTATGGATGACCATCCAGCGTTATGAAGGATGAAATGTTTTCATGTCTGAAACCATCTTATTGGTGCCGAAAGAAGAGAAAAAGTAGGAAAAGTTTAAGCAACAGATAAGAAGAGCAGGCGTGTGTAAAGTTTTCTCCTCTGACGTGTGTATGATCAAGCGTGAGGCAGAGCGGAGGGACATGAAAACATCTGGTGGGTGAAGATCATTCCTTATTTATAATCTCTGTTATTCTCTGCTCAGATCCTACATTAGATCTTACGTGTTTCCATCCTCTCACTCTATCTTTAGCTACCGTCTCTGTCCCACATTCTCACCAAACTCCCCCCGCACAAAAACACACACCGGTTTTATTCCAAAACTCCCTCCGCACAAAAAGACTTACACACACTTACACACACCGGTTTTATTCCAAAACTCTCTCCGCACAAAAAAGACGTACACACACCGGTTTTATTCCAAAACTCCCTCCGCACAAAAAAGACGTACACACACTTACACACACCGGTTTTATTCCAAAACTCCCTCCGCACAAAAAAGACGTACACACACTTACACACACCGGTTTTATTCCAAAACTCCCTCCGCACAAAAAAGACGTACACACACTTACACACACCGGTTTTATTCCAAAACTCCCTCCGCACAAAAACACTTACACACACCGGTTTTATTCCAAAACTCCCTCCGCACAAAAAGACGTACACACACTTACACACACCGGTTTTATTCCAAAACTCCCTCCGCACGAAAAGACTTACACACACCTGTTTATTTTAAAAACCTTTCAACCCGGTTCCTCTAAAACCAGTTTGTTCATTTAGAGAAAAATACTTCAGGTTTAAAGACGAGAAAATAGTGTGTACACACACCGCGCGCACACACACACACACACACACACACACACACACACACACACACACACACACACACACACACACACACACACACACACACACACACACACACACACACACACTTCAACACTCTTTAAACGCTTAATCTGGTGAATCACTACCAATATGAACCGTATAGCATGGTTGATCTACAGAACTACAAACATGGAGGACGGATAGTATAGCATGGTTGATCTACAGAACTACAAACATGGAGGACGGATAGTATAGCATGGTTGATCTACAGAACTACAAACATGGCGGACAGACTTGTGTGTTCATGTCACACCGTCATCTCTGTGATCTGATTGGTTAGGACGTTTTCACATCGCTGCAATTAGGACAATGCCTGCTGCCCCTGACCTAGTAGCAAGAGGAAAATTTAATTGAGCAGAGACACTAGATGACGCGAGACTGGAATGAGCTTGTGGTTGAGTGTTCGGCAACTCTGTGTGAGAGTGTGTGTTATGTAGTCAGTGTATATTGGTGTGTGTGTATGTGTGTGTGATATGGTGTATGTGTGTGTGTGTGTGTGTTATATGGTCTAACCATGAAGTCACATGTTTTCTGTCACATTAAAATTCAAACCTTTGATCAGTTTGTTTCTTTCCTAAAGTAAACATTAAAAACAAGCATTGAAACCATGGAGATCCAAAGTGTGTGTGTGTGTGTGTGTGTGTGTGTGTGTGTGTGTGTGTGTGTTGGTGTATCATTAGTGCAGGATGAGGCTGGGAGTCTCAGTGTGACATCAGCGGGCTGACACACTGATCAAAGTTCCTAGAAGTGATAAAACAGCTGACCTGTCTGAAAATCCTTCATCCATTTATTCTAAGAGAGGATTTAAACACACACACACACACACACACACACACACACACACACACGCGCACCCACTGGAGTGTGTTTCTCACACCATCCAGATGGCATAATGGATATCAGCTAAAATCAATAAAGCAAACAGTTTGTTGAGCATCTCTTTTTATTCTGGCTATCTCTCCATCTCCATGGAAACAGAGTGTGTATTAGATATGCCGTCTTTCTTCTGCTGGTTTCAACTCCCTGTGACGACTTCAGAACTTCTTCAGTGGAAATGTCAGAGAAAATCAATCTCTTCCACCTTCTTCTGCTTGGTTTTACTTTCTGTGATGCTCTGCAGGCTAAATATAAACCGGACGTCTGGATTTGCTTTTTCATGACTGAACAACAACATGTTGATCTGCTCAGTTCATGTACAGCTGGCGTTGATGTAACAAGGAGTTGATTGTGTTTTGGTGACATTTCGTCTCATAACGGGTGCAGATAAATCACTCCCAGACACACACACACACACACACACACACACACACACACACACACACACACACACACACACACACACACACACACACACACACACACCGGCACACTGACCATCATTTACACTGATCCCCCTATAGCTCACCTCAACCATCACACCGTCTTCACTTCCAACATTCTGTGAGCAGATTTCTGTCCCTCTTGTCCGTAGACACTGATTTTTTTTTCTGATTGTTGATCCTGATTGTGAACGTGTTGATCCGGTACGTGACGAACACGTGTGTATGTTTTCTAAATGTTATATTTTTAATGTTTTACTTTTTTCTAGTAAAAAGTGATCCGAGTAACAAGCTGTATAAATTTCTAGTGGAAGATAAAGGAGCCAACTCACAGCATGTCAGAGTTTCATTTAAAGTTTGGAGGAATATTTCCTTCTGTTGGACTGTTGCCATGGCGACACTCTTCTACCCTCTCAGCAACAGTTTAAACTGTTGGTTAGAATTTCTGTCAGAAAAGATTTGTTCGTTTCAGGTTGGTGGAACCAAGGAGTTAAAGCCAAGTTTTAATCAGATGATCAGGTCGAGGTTAAACGTCCGGTGGCTGGGCAGGAGTAAGACCTGACCTGGTGAGGGCCGGCTGGCAGAGGGACCAGGGTAACGTGGTCAGGACCAAACAGGAGAACAGTAGAAAATCTGGTGAAGGATTGAGGGGCGGTCGGGACAGTCAGACAGTCAGAACCCGAGGTCTCGTTTACACGTTGAAGTGGAGGAACCCTCAGGCAGTGGTCAGGACGTTCTAGTGGACCCTCAGTTCTCAGACGTCCTCTCTCCCTGTGAGTCCAAACAATGGTAGACCTGAAGCGGAACCTGCTGGTTGGTGAGTGGAGGGGCTCACTGGCTCCTTGGTGGACCTCTCCGGGTCGGTTTGCAGCTCTGGAGAGGTCATCCATAGAGAGTACTGAATAGAGTTGATAACTTTAACTTTAAACGCTCTCATTAATTTAAACATCTCAAGCTTAAGAAACTGTAAACGACCCCATGTCTCAGTTTAGGTAACGCTGCACACGTGTACGTACAGTGTGTATGTCATGTTTTACAAACTTAACAGGTTCTTTTTTTCTCCAAACTCAGTGAACTAAATCACAGTTGTAAACTGTACGTGTGTGTACGTGGGTTTGTCTTAAAACTTAAAGAATAAAAAGAACAGGCATGCGCCGAAATCTGTCCACGCCTGCTGGCAAGGTAATTTTAAGTTAATCAGAAGCTGCCAAATAAAAAAAAAAAAATCACCCTTCATATAACGATAATTAATAATAAGATCATTAAAACATGTCACTGTGAGTCAGTTGGACCTCCTCCAACGGCTGGCATGGATTTTTCTACTTTCTTCTTGTCGGAACTTAAAGACTGCTGCCTTTTTGTTTGGCTGCAGAACGGGGACATCTCACCATCTTTATGAGTGGTGACAGGTGGCACCGGCTTGTTTGCATACCATTGAATATGGTATGCAATGGTATACCATTGAACATACCATTGAATACCACATGAACCATATATGGAGTTGCAGAGGCGTGATTGAGAGGGAGGACATTATCTTTAGTCACAGAAAACGACCTAAAGAGGTTTTTATAAATTTCAAGTTTGTGTTGGGTGAACAAAAGCCTCGAGTCAGCCTAACATCTTTCTGAGACTCCTGCTGTGAAAAATCAGAGACCAGAATAAAATGGAAGGTAAAAAGAAGGAAAATAATGAGACGGGTTAGGACGACACCGGGTCAGAGAGAAACGTAGTGGGAACACAGTGAGGACAGGTGTCCAGGTACGGTTCCTCTTCTTCTAAACTTTAACGTTCTAACAGAAAGCTGGTTTTGAACTCAGATGTTCTGCAGGAGGATGAGGAACACGTTCCCCCCTCAGACGGGAACCTGAGGATGCTGGGATTACTTTATAATTTATTTCCTGGAACCACAGAACTAATAAAAGTCTGACCACAGGAGGAGAACATGTCACATCCATCCCATCACACACACTAACAACGCCTCCATTATTACTGAGAGTTTAATATTTCACATTCACTCCGTGGTTCTCGTCCTGCCCAAAGGCACTTCAGTATGTAAGTCTGGTTTCCCCTGCCGTCCCAGGAGCAGGTGTTGGGTCTGAATCACGTCTGATTAAAGCAGACGTGTTCTTTGCTTCTGCGGTAGAACATTCAGAGACATTCTCTCTGAGTTGGGGTCCGGGAGGGCACGGCCCTCCAAGGCGGGGCTTTCTGATGAGCAGGGCTTTCCTCACACGTTGCTGATGGAACCGTCTGTGTCACGGTGCTGCGATAAAAGCAGACGCTAATGATCGAAATGTTTCTTTAAGTCTGTTTGATCTTTTCTACGAACGAAAAGAAACCTTTCATTTGAAAACATTTGTCACATTTTTAGACCATTTTGTTTGAAAAACGGTAAGAAGAGTCGGCCATGTTGTACGTTCAGTCTATCCAAAACTGTGCAGCCAGGATCCCGACAAGGGGGCGCAAAACCCAACAAGTCACCCCGTCCTCCATAAACTACACTGCTTATCTGTTACGTCAGGAGTGACCTATCAGTGCGTGCACGGCAGTGCAGCTCAAAGAACTACATGTCCTCCATGAACACCTCCGATGCCTCCGCTCCACTGACAGCCATCTGATGCACGTACCCAGGATGATCATGGACGGAAACGCCCAGATAGAGGCTTCATGGCCATGGAACACCCTTCCTGCCCATTTCAGGACGCTACAGTCAGTGGAGTTTTTAATTCACAGCTAACCTTTTAATAGTAGCCTTCAATGTGTGTGTATTGTGTAGTCAGGAGCTGATTCTGGGTCTCTGCATCTCCGAGGACCTCAGCTGGACTGTAACGGGGGAAGGATGGCTCAGTGAGTAGGGTGACTGCCCTGTAACCAGAGGATTGCCTGTTCGATCCCCCGCCATAAGTTCATGTCGAGGTGTCCTTGAGCAAGACACTGAACACTCAATTGCTCCTGATGGTGGTTTGCACCTTGCATGGCAGCATCCCCATCAGGTCTGAATGTGTGTGTGAATGGGTGAATGTGAGCTACACTGTAAAACGCTTAGAGTACCGATGCAGGTACAAAAGCGCTTTATAAGAAGAGTCGATTTACCATTTAAACATCAGCAGCGTGCTTTAAAGGTTCCAGCAGCATCTAAACTTTGGGAGAATATTGACGAAAAACAAGCTAACTGCCAACTGTTGTGTGTACCATCAAACGGCTGTTCCAACTCTCCCCATCAAGTGTGAGCAGTACCACCTAGCAGCTGTTTTGGAGCTCTGTCTTGGATTGCCTGGAGCTATCAGACACACATATTTCCACATAGGGAATAAGGTATTTGAATCTGAAATTCTCAGTCTGGAGATTCGTTGCCAACACGGACCGTATAGCATGGTTGATCATCTGTTTTCAGTTGAAGAACTACAAACATGGTGGACGTGTTGGACGCTTGTGTTCATCTCATGCCATCATCTTTGCTCTCTGATTGGGTACGATGTTTTCCCGTTGCTACTATCGCAAACTAGTGTAGACACCAGGTGTCGCCAGTCTGGCCGAGGCAGAATTTAACCTGCATTAGAATCTGGGTAGTCAGAGGCCAGGAACGTCCGAATGAGTGAGAGAGGACGTAAGACGCATGGAGAGTAAGTAGCAGCATGTGGGGGTGAGTAGCAGTATGTGGGGGTGAGTGGCAGCGTAGGCGGGTTGGCCGAAGGGGGGTACCAGCAGCATAAGCTCCAGTAGCACCAGTAGAAGATGGTTCATTAGGGTTTATGTGATGAATGAATTTCTGAAGAAGCTGTTTGTGAACGTTTACACGTCTAAGACGTGTTTATAAACTCCTGCAGCAAAAAGCTCTTCATTAGGAAACTTACTACATGTTTGTTTGGTGCATGCCGACGTGCACGTGTGCAGGAGATAACAGTACTGTTAATGAGCTGCAGAATGTAGGTCAGAGCTTTTCCTCCGTAGGACTTCTCAGACCCTCCGGGGGCGCTGCCTCTTTAGCAGCTGGATGTTTCTATTTGGAGGTTTTTCCTGCTTGAGAAGGAGAGCTGACCCCTGTCACAGACAGTCTCACTTACAAAACAGAGAGGAAGAGCTGTGCCTGTGCATGGCAGACCAGGACCTGTAAGACCGTAAGGACTATCAGGACTATGAGGACCAGGTCTGATGGGAAGACCAGGTCCACTCGGATCTTCATCAGTTTTTTTCCTTTTAGATTTAAATCCTTCTCCTGCCAGCTGTTGTCTGCTTCTAGAGAATAGTTTATTAATGTTTTAAACTAAATAAAACATGCCCTGCAGAAACCTCATTTAATCCAGATCTGATGAAACTCAGCCCCCGCACCTCCTAATCTATGCAACTCTGATCATCACACATGCAGCCCAGGAGAGAAACAGAGAGAAAGAAAATGGGAATGAGTGAGAGGGGAAAGGAATCTGGGTCTAACTCCCTGCTTTAGATTCACTAGGAATCTTATTTTCAGGTGAAGCCGTAACGACGAGCAGATTGAAAATCACAAACAGAGCATTTTAATGATTCTCATTTAACACAAGTTAAAATCTTCCTTTGCTGATTGGATGTGAGTCTGTGGAGGTCTGCATGCGTCCCATCCTCCTCTACAGCTCTGCTCCTGGATCGGAAATACACACCGCTTCAGAAAAAAATGAGAAGACATCTTTCATAAAAGCGTTGTGTTGTGTTGACCGACGGCTGAATGAGCGACTCGCTGCTGCAGATTCATGAAGCTAATAACATTATTTACTCCAGCTTAGCCTGCACTTTCTCCATCTCCTGGAAGAAAGACATAAAGAGAGATAAATAAGCCATGTAAGGAAATGGGAAAAGCCTCATTACCATACATAGTGTAAGTGTAGATAAAGCAGGAAGCTGACAGAAGCCAAGACAAACCGAGCCAAACTGACACAGTGAAGCAGCCAAATAATGCTGCTGGATGTTTACCTGCTGCAGATTTTATTACCTTTCAGGAAAAATGACTGAGACACACGTTACGAGGGAAACGTCAGAGGCTACACGTGTGGTACACCCTCCATTAAGGACGGAAATAACTCCAGCTGTTCTACACCGTGTTCCCTGCTGCACCCTGAGTCCCCGCTGCGTACCTCCTATAACACCTGCATTTGGTAGATTTGTGCGCATGCTCACTTTGAACTGAAAAATTTATAAATTTGTGGGAGTCCGTTGACTTAAATTCTAAGTAAAGTCAGAAGCTGGTAAATGTTAGGACGTGTTTAGACGGGTAAAGAGGGGACGTGTGGACAGAATCTGAAGTGAACTGAGGACAGTGAAATGAAGCATTTGAAGCAGCAGAAAACACTTAGAAAGCACCTGTCAGAGTAGGACCGTACATAAGAAAAGATTAATCAAGATAAATGAACATTGTTAATCATCATGAGCTCATTCAGAAACCGTGCGCTGTCGTTCAGACGCTGCTATGAGATGATATCATGTTACTCACTGAGCTATCGGGGTGACTGTGTTATGCCACACTGGCTTTCGTTTGTGAGGGATTCAGGTCCTTCGGTTGTTCGGATCTGAACGAATCTGACTGTCAGCTGCTGTTCATGATGTACAAATAAAGTTAGTAGACCCAAAAAGACCTCCATTTTAAACCCTAATCCGATCTTGTCGTGTCGGTATCGGGTCCTGCAATTTACCGAATCTGACCGAATCATGGTGCCGCAGTCGGTGCAGAAGTCTAACTAATGTTCAGTAGGTGGCGCCACTGCTGTTAGCGCTGCGTACAACCTGCTCTGAGTATTATGGTACATCATTGAGAATCAGAAGGTTTATTTAATTACATACTAAAAGGTTTTAAGATGGTTTTATGATATAAAACTGTTGATTTGAGGCTCAGATTCACTAAGAGGATCCGGGGAATCACAGGAGCCTAGAGAATCACCATGCCTGGGGCTAGCAAAGAGAAGTTATCCTCAGACGAGGGACTGGCATCCTCAGAATGTGACCGGCATCTCCACCTCTGGATCCTCACTGCATCAAATCGTTTGCATGTATATAATTCTAAAAACGGGGCGGGATGGAGATGAAGTTGTCTTACAGATGAGAGTTCTTACAGTTCTATAAAACTTAAGAGACTTGGAGAGGTTTATAAACCTCCTGGATTTGAGTGTCGTACCCAAACAAGCCGAGCGGATACGTTCGCTCAGCTCTATATTTTTAAATGTAGTTTCATTGTTGTTTTTCCATGAAGTTGTTTTCGGTTTCTGTTTTACATTAAAAATAATTGTAATCAAATCAGGGTTTATTTCAAGCATTTTTAACCAAAATTAGTTTTATTTTAATAATAAAAATGAATAACTCTATTCATCCCTCACCGGGGAAATTTGTTTGCTGCACTCCTTACACCGCAGCAGGCTGCCCTTCGACGGCGCCAATGGTGGGAGAAGCGGGGGTTAGGTGTCTTCTCCAAGGACCCTAGACGTGCTCTCCGTGGGACGCGAACCCGCGAACTTACGGTCCGTGTGCGAACGCTCTAACCCCTGAGTTGCCGTCTCCCCATTTTCTGTGAGAAGATGAAAAATCCCAAACTTTCTGGATGTTTTTGGGGACTGGAGATCTCTAACTGGCTGAACTGATCTGGACACCAAAGGAAAAGCAGATCAGAGCCGCTGAATCCAACCTTTCAGGAGGTTCTCTCACAGTCTGCTGTCAGAACCGAGTCCGAGCAGAAAGCAAACATCTAAAGCTTTCCTTTTCACAATGAAGTCTGATCCCTGTTTCTACTGAAAGTCTCTCCTCTCCGACAACAAGCCGTGAATATAAATAAATGATAATAAAGTAAAATCCATCAGCCTCCAGCTTTAAAACGCTCGGCTTTAAGCTGATGTTTTCTTTTTCTTTCGCTCCGTTAAAGGAACACAGACTCTGAGAAGATGAAGGTAATGTAGATGAAACTCTTTGTTTTTCTATTATAACCGTGTTTGTGCAGATTAAGTTAAAAACTGTGAGCTTAGAAACAATCTCCTCCCACTCAGTGAAGAAAAGAAATAAGGATTTAAAGGTGGATCAGCAGTTCTGGACGGGAAAGCCGGCTCTTTAATTCTCTCAGGTTAGATTGAAAATTTACTTTATAAAAGAAACACGAGGATGATTATTCTTCACACAACAGCATAAAAACCCTGCAGGGATTCAGACGAGGAGGAGGAACAATAAGAACCACTTAAGAAGAACGGCTCGCACACAAACATGGAGGCTCCTGGAGCCTTCTGAACACGTTACAGCTGCACAGACCCCAGAGCCTGCTGGCAGGCCTTCCTACTGGCCCTCACCCTATCAGAGACCAGAGTCTGAAAACACGCCTTCCTACCGGCCCTCATCGAGTCACAGAGACCAGAGCCTGCTGGCAGGCCTTCTCATCGGCCCCCACCCTGTCAGAGACCAGAGTCTGCTGGTACGCCTTCCTACCGGCACGCCTTCCTACCGGCCCTCATCCTATCAGAGACCAGAGTCTGCAGGCACGCCTTCCTACTGGCTCTCACCCTATCAGAGACCAGAGTCTGCAGGCACGCCTTCCTACTGGCTCTCACCCTATCAGAGACCAGAGTCTGCAGGCACGCCTTCCTACTGGCTCTCACCCTATCAGAGACCAGAGTCTGCTGGTACGCCTTCCTACCGGCACGCCTTCCTACCGGCCCTCATCCTATCAGAGACCAGAGTCTGCTGGTACGCCTTCCTACCGGCACGCCTTCCTACCGGCCCTCACCCTGTCACAGAGACCAGCAGCACTTGGATGCGGTCTACGTGTGCACCGGTCGAACACAGACCTGTAAAAACATGTCAAACACTGAGAAACGTTACTTTTTATATTTTAAGAAGGTTTTTAAACACGTTTTTATTACATTTAATGCATTTGTTTACATTTAGTTTTTAAAAATACAAACAAATCAGAGCTTTTTGTTGACTTACTCCCCCATCGGAGTAACAGAGTGTGAGCAGCTGCTTCCTTTCGCACTGCAGCAGGAAAGCAGAGACAGAGAGATGGATGTTTTTTGAAGGGAAATAAAACAAAGTGTTCCAGCCGTGTTTGTTCTTTTGTAACATCTTCAGTAACTTTAAGAATATCTTTAACTTTCTGTTCCGGTGAAAATGGAGCACGTGTCTCAGCACCGAACCATGTCAGTGATGGAGTCCTTCACGGTTAGGGAGGGGTCTCATGGACACGCTTTAGGTTCTAACGAAGCATCGAGACAATGTGTTTATCTCATTTCATCATAATAATAATAATAATTTTATTTATAACACACTTTCTATCTCCAGTGGAGATCTCAAAGTGCTACAATGATAAAAAAAAAAAAAAAAAAAAAGGAACAACAAAGAGCAAAATTAAATAAAACCACAAAAAAAAACACTAAAAACTTTACTTAAAAAACCTTTAGAAATAAAAATGTCTTCAGTCTTTTTTGTGGAGCCCTCAAGCTCTCAGGAAGAGCGTTCCAGAGCCGTGGAGCAGCTGCCTGGAAGGCCCTGTCCCCCATAGTGGTGGGGGACAGTGGTGTGGAGGGTTAGGAGGAGGAGGAGTGCAGGTCTCAGACAGTGGTGTGGAGGGTTAGGAGGAGGAGGAGCGCAGGTCTCAGACAGTGGTGTGGAGGGTTAGGAGGAGGAGGAGCGCAGGTCTCAGACAGTGGTGTGGAGGGTTAGGAGGAGGAGGAGCGCAGGTCTCGGACAGTGGTGTGGAGGGTTAGGAGTTCTTGGAGATAAACAGGTGCAGTGCTGTGTATACACTGATGGGTGAGGAGGTCTGTATTTAACGGGTAGCCAGTGGAGGGATTTGAGGATGGGAGTGATGTGGTCATATTTGCGCCTCCTTATCAGGATCCGGGCAGCACAGTTTTGGATGTGAGCTTTTGTAAGACCCTGCATGGGATCCCTACAAGGAGGGCATCGCAGTAATCCAGCCTGGAGGAGATGAAAGCATAAATCAACCTCTCATGTCTGAGAATAAAAAGACATGATGAGGTGGTTACGTCCCGGCTTCGCTCTACTCGTCCTGATGACTGACTTCTTGGTTGGTGGAAAAGTTTGTGGGTGCCCTGGCGGAGGGGGGTCACACTGCCAGCAGAGGGGGGGTCACACAGCCAGCAGAGGGGGGGGTCACACTACCAGCGGAGGGGGGGGTCACACAGCTAGCAGAGGGGGGGTCACACTGCCAGCGGAGGGGGGGGTCACACTGCCAGCTGATTTATCGATGGACGCTCAGAAAGTCCCTCCGTTTCTCAGTGAAATGCAGCTCTTTGTAAAGCTTCTCAGATCTTTGTGAATGAGAGGAGGAGTCACTCTCTTCGTCTCTCAAGGTGCCTCTAAAAGAAATCCCCAATTACTCCTGATAATGATGTAATCTGGCTCGGCTGACACGCCGCCGAGCTTTAATTAAGTTATTAATTAGCTGAATAAAGAGCTTTTTATTCACCGAGGAATCCACAGTCTCCCACAGCAGGGCGCTGTTCAGGTGACACCGTGTGTGTGTGTGTGTGTGTGTGTGTGTGTGTGTGTGTGTGTACATCCTGCGTGTCTCCCAAACGGCTCAGAATGAACCTCCGTACACACTCTAATGACCTGTGGTGTCCTTCCTGATGGCTGTTCCTAGTCTTCCTCTGATTGGCTCACACACCTTCACTTTTCTCCCGAACTAAAATGTCTTCGGCTGCTTCGAAGGGGAATTTGGAAAATTTTGGAAGTTTTTTCAAGAACTGGAAAATGATTTTTTTTGTCCTCCAAAGTCATTAATGTAAAGTTCTCTTTGATGGTTTCAGATTATTTTTCAGGTTTTGTTTATTCAGGTTCCTCCATCTGTTTTAATTGATCTGCAGTCAGTGATTAATCTGAGGATTTTCTGTGTACGTCATTGGTGTTACTCGCTGTTTAACTGGTGACCACACGCTGCTGCTCAGAACGGTTAACACTTCATTTAAACCAGCTTCCATGTTGAAGTCGATCACCTTCTTACAAAGTTATAGCCCACAAGAACAACCATATAGACAGAGCGAGCGCGCTCCCACGTTCTACACCAATCCAACCAGTTTGAAATTCACAGGACCTTCACCCCGGTGTGTCTGGATTCAGCAGTTGGTGATCTTGTAGAAACCTCAGGCAAATCTTAGGACAGAAAGTGCAACACAAGCAGAAACACATCCTTCGTGACCAAAACTGTCACCTACAAACAAACATAAGTACATTTTATATCAGGAGTAACGAGCAGTCAAATTAATTATTAAAACTAAATATTAATCCAATAAACTCTCAATTTAACACAAGTTTTACATAATTTTACCAGAATTTAGAGAGAAAATATGATGTTTTGTGTTTTTTTTGCTGTGAAATAAAATGAGGTTGGTTTGTGACCGCTCATACCTCATGGGGTGACAGGTAGTGTCGGCGCCTATCCCGGCTGATTTCAGGCGATAGGCAGGATACACCCTGAACAAGTCACCGGTCTGTGCAGGGCCACACATAAAAACAACCATCCACACACACACACACACACACACACACACACACACACACACACACACACACACACACATACACACACATTCCTGGGGACAATTTCACATCACTCAATCAACCTATTGTGTATGTTTTGGGAGGAAACCATAGAAAACCCACACATACACAGGGAGAACATGTAAACTACACACAGAAATACTAGTTTTGGACTTGAACCCTCAACCTTATTTGGCCTATGGATGAACGACTGATGATTAAACTTTGTAATTAATGCTTAAATTAAGTACAAACTCAGTTTCGCTCCCGCATCGTGTGTGTTGTTGTAAGTTGAATCTAGTAGAGAACACCATGAGAACTTTAAAGGTGGAAGTGTGTGTGTGTGTGTGTGTGTGTGTGTGTGTGTGTGTGTGTGTGTGTGTGTGATCAGGTGTGTTAAATACAGGACAGACCCACGTAACTGAGACCGTCCCGTACCGTACCTTTACCGTTACTTTATGGGTTAAATTCAGACGTTCTGATTAACGACAGACTTCAAAGTCTCCCGAAAAACAGAGTGTGTTTCCTTTAATCCTACAGGGGTCACGGTATGGAGAGGGGGGGTTCGGGTCTGGACCAGGACAGTGCTGGTTTTAATCCTACAGGGGTCATGGTATGGAGAGGGGGGGTTCGGGTCTGGACCAGGACAGTGCTGGTTTTAATCCTACAGGGGTCATGGTATGGAGAGGGGGGGTTCGGGTCTGGACCAGGACAGTGCTGGTTTTAATCCTACAGGGGTCATGGTATGGAGAGGGGGGGTTCGGGTCTGGACCAGGACAGTGCTGGTTTTAATCCTACAGGGGTCACGGTATGGAGAGGGGGGGTTCGGGTCTGGACCAGGACAGTGCTGGTTTTAATCCTGCAGGACGTTGCGTGATACCGTCCTGACCCTCCATCCTCTCTGCAGATGGAGGTGAGGGTAGTGTTCCTTCCTCTTTGTCTCCACCGTACCCCCCCGCTCCCCACCCCTCCCAGCCCTTTGTCCTCCGTCCCTCCCCGCCTCTGCTATCAGGCTATCCTCCATCAGTAAGTGGAGGTGATCCTGCTCCACTGAGAGAGTCCGCAGGCCGGCTGAATACAGAAAGGACTTTTATCTCTTTCTTTTTATATTTTATTCTTTCTCGCTCATGTTTTCATTCCTTAACTCGCCCGCTTTATCTCCCCCAGACTCTCTCCTGCTCTTTGTCTCTGTCTCAGGAGATGCCTCTAAAAGCCACGTGCACCAGAACCGTGGAAGCTAAAAGAATTATCAGCTCAGCAGCAGACGGCGTTGCCAGTTTAACTCACCTTCACCTCTCCGCTCTGCACATTCTGTGCCCTCCCCTTCCTCACCTTATCTCCCCCCTGGTCGCTCTGGAGCCGCTCCAGCCTTCCATCCTCTCCCCTGCAGTCTCTCTTAATGACTGCATAAAGGAACTGGACACAGAGAGCCAAATAGGAAGTACCCGCTCTCCACCCACAGACTGCAGCTCGCACTCAGTCATTGTTGTCATGGTAACCATTCAGATGGGGTGGCTCGGGCATCTGGTTAGGATGGGTCTTATGCTGATGAGGTGCTGCATCTCACTGGGAGGAGACACAGAGCCGGACCCCGGACCCGCTGGAGAGAATACGTCTCACAGCTGGACAGGGAACACCTTGGGATCCTGGGCAGACGGGGTGAGAGAAGCCTGGGCTTCCCATCCGAGGCTGTTACCCCTCGTGATCCGGCCCTGGATAAGTGGAGGACGACGTAACGGGACAAAAACACAACCCCCTCTCTTTAATTAGTTTCATCAGCATCTCGTTGCCCTCTGAAAAACCTTTCCTTTCTGCCGCACTTTGAGAAGCAGGCGAACGTCTTACTGTTGATTTTTCTAAGACTAATTATCCGTCAGATTTAAGCTGCCATCATCATCATTGGGTTTAGGTGTTAAAGGAACGGTAATCATCAGGACAGGAGTCGGTATGCTCTGCACCAAACACCAGGCTTAACTAATAATTCCAGAAGAGCTGGAAGGAGTTTTTCTACTGCTTCGTTCATCTGTGCAATTAAAACCTTGTTTTTTTCTCCAGTAGAGAATCAGGTTGTCTGGATGGAGTGAGACCCTGAGGGCTAAATTATCCCCGAGATTACCAGCATAACTTAAGTTAATCTTATCTGTGGGAAATGAGGCTTTATGGAAGGATGAAGCTGCAGGACTGGATTGAGTTCAAACTGTTTTTCATACCTGCTTGTTCCGTCATCCGGGGGTTTAAGTGGGATCACATTCATCTTCGTTTATACCCCCCTAATTTCACTCTAATTCAACCTGCAAACTGGCTCCCGTCCAAACTTCTGGATGACATATTTTTGTTGGCTGCGTGGCATGTTGATTCTGTAACACACACACACACACACACACACACACTGGAACAAACAGGGACTTTCTAAGATTAAAAATTGTTGGTTTTACTCTGGTTCCACCTGGAGGAACGTTCACTACCTTCAGAGTCACACCTTCTATCAGGCGTAAGGCTGACGTCTCATTGAACTGCTTTAATAAATGTTTCACACCTTCAGCAGGGCTCCATCTGAATCAGAATCTATTTCATGGAAAAAAAAAAAAACATCCTAAACTGAATCAAACAGAAAAATCTCAGCATCAAAGAAAAATTTCACAATAAAGTTCTTACTCTATAAACAATCCTACGTTTCATCATCCGAACTGATTATCCTAATGATCTCACAGGGGGTGCTGGAGCCTATCCCAGCTGATTTCAGGTGAGAGGAAGGGTACACCCCAAACAGGTGACCAGCTTGTTGCAGGGCCTCACACACAGACAACATCCACACACACTCATTCACAGCAGCCAATCAACCTAACGTGTATGTTTTTGGAGGAAACCAGAGAAAACACACACATACACAGGGAGAACATGCAAACTACACACAGAAAGACCAATGATTCAAGCCTCATGCCCCCTCCAGGACTTGAATTCATGACCTCAATCTAACGGTAAAAAAGTCTTTCATTGTCCAAACAGCTACAACAAAAGAAACCATCCATAAAGACGTCATGAACTTTAATCATATTCAGACATGTAGTAAACACAGGAATCCTCAGAGAGGGAAACACGTCTGACAAACTTCATCATCTTCAGAACTGTCTATCCCTTACGGGTTCACCAGGGTGCCAGAGCCCATCCCGGCTGATTCAAGGCGAGGGGCAGGGTACACCCCGAACAGGTCGTATGACAAATTTTAGTAGCTAAAACAACCGGTATGATTACGGGGGTGAACAATAGTCTAGGGTTGGTTGAGGGTCAAACTGAAGGAAACATGATGAGGAGCAGCTGTGTGAGTCAGATAAGACGCAGGTACAAGGACGTCCACAGAACCCCAACATCAGCCTGTCCTGTTCAAAGCCGCTCGAACTTCTTTACTTAGTTCCACACATTTTAAAAAATTTGCCCTGAAAATGACCTTGAAAGTAAATCTATTTGTTTTACTTTTTTAGTGTCTGTTTTTGACAAAAAAAATAAAGGTTTTGTAACAATTAAACAATTTATATAAAAGAATTATTATCACAAAAAAATAATGTTAAAATGTTAATATTATAAAAAAAAAAAACCTGCAGACAGATTCTCTGTGTGTCAGAGCTTCTGAGGTTCTGATGAACCCGCTACGCTGTAATGAAGGGCCGGTCTGGCTCGCTGTGTTGACAATAGATTAGTCAGAGCTGTGTGTGTGTGTGTGTGTGTGTGTGTGTGATTGGGAATACACTGATAGCTTGTTCTTTGGTTGCGTTCCACTCATGGCTGTCCCACGCCGCAGGGCTGTTGTGTTGCCCAGAGGCTACGAGCCTCCTCCATGTGTGACTCTGTAGTAGATCTGATCCGGTTGGCTCGTCCGGCTGAACGGAGCTAACATTTATCTGACATGTTCATACAGGTTACACTCTGCTCCTGATTCACACAAACACAAAACGATGCATGGATGTTTTCATTTTGAACAGATTGTGATTTACAAAAAAAATCCTGTTCATCCTGTTTTCTGGCAGCGAGAAAAATGCTGTAGAGGAAGTCATCTGCATAGTGTGGCATTATGAAGACACACACACAGAAAAACACACACACACACACACACACACTAACTATTATCCAGAGAAAAACTCCGTAGACAGAAATAGAGAGATGTATTTCCGATATGAAACTCCTCCCTGTCAGCATATTACCAGCTGCAGAAGCTCATTGTGTTCACTCCGTCTTCACCACTTCATGCTCTGATAAGAACCTAAAATGGAAAACGAAATGAACTGGAAAATATTCTGTTAGCAGCCGAGGACGGAAAAAAGTTTTAAACGCTTATAAACTTTTATAAATACAGGTTTAGAAAAACTAAGTCTGAGACGTGATGAGCTGCTTTATGAAGTCGTTGTTACGTCAGTGACGAGCTCGTCCGTTCTGTCACAACGTGAAGCTTTGGGTCCAATTGAAGGTTTTTTTTTGGGATCTTTTAAATAGTAAATGAACTCTACTTACTGCACACAGCGCTGTGTCTGCCTGGGATGGACCCAAAGTGCTTTACATCGTACTGAAGCTCACACTCACTCATTCACACACATTTATACCTGATGCTGGAAGCTGGCATGCAGGCTGGAAACCACCATCAGGAGCAACGAGGGAGGGCTTCGGTGTCTTGCTAATACACCTTGGCATGAACCATCCTTCCCCTTGGAAGGAAGGATGGCTCAGTTTAAGAATAATATTAACGAGAGGCGTTGATGAGGAAAGAATCTCATTAAATGATCTTTTATTTAACCTTTTATTTTACTTTTGATTGAAACAAAGATTGGTGACGTTAATCGAAGCCGATGGGAGTTTAAGACGGACATTAAACGAACACAGCAGATGTAGAACTAAGGTTCTGTTAGTTGCCTCTAAAACTACCTCCAGGGCAATGTTCCCTCTAAGCTGCGCGCCTGCACAATTGCGCACTGCTCGCAGATTAATAGCGCACAAGAAAACCTCTGCAGCGCACAAAATAAAAGTCAATTTAAACCAAAGATGAGAAAATGAGACAAAACTCCGCAGCATTTCTCTTTCTTCTTTCTTTCTGAAACAAACAGCTTCAAAGCGCTGCTTCGGAGTTCGGCTCGTCACTACTGGTGACGTCACAAAAGAGTACAAGTTTTAACTCCGCCCCCTTCTGCTCAGGAAGCTTGTGTATGTATTTGTCCAGACACATAAAACATTAGAGGGAACATTGCTCCCGGGTCACCAAGACCTCTGAAAATACTTCAAGGCTACTCAGAGTCCTCTAATACTAACCTACCGACCTCATCCGGTACCTGTCTGTGTTACCTCTCTAATACTAAGAACATTAAAGGACCAGACGCTGAATGTAAACAATAAAATATTCCAAGTTTAAATCTAAACAAGTTAAACCACCAGCAGGACAAGGTTTAAGATTGGTTCATTATGCAGAGGTCAGCACGATGGCCTCACAGCAAGAAGGTCAGGGGTTCATGTCCTAGAGTGGGGTCGAGGCTTGGAACACTGGTCTTTCTGTGTGTAGTTTGCATTTTCTACCCATGTATGTGTGGGTTTCCTCCCGCTCGCCAAAAACATGAGTGTTATGTTGATTGGCTGCTTTAAATTGACCCTGTGAATGAGTGTGTGTGTGTGCGTGGACGGTTGTCTGTGTGTGTAGACGCCCAACAGTTTAGCGATCTTTTCAGGGTGTATCCTGCCTCTTGCCAAAAAGCAGGATGGGCTCCAGCTCCCCAGCATGCCCGTCAGGGATAAAGCGGTTCAGAAGATGAATGATGATGTACGTTTCGGATTCTTTTCTGAAGCTGTTGGATCCATAGTTGGATTTAGTTCTCGGTCACGCCCACATTCTCTTCTTATTTTAAAGGGCATAGCTCTGTGGACCGAAGAGTTGTCTTGATGAGCTCATGCCTGGGTGTCCCTGAAGACACCTAACCCCCAGTTTCTCCCACCGTTGGCACTGTCATTGGCTGCCTGCTGCGGTGCAATGCAGCACAGTAACATCCCTATGAGGGATTAATATAATATAATAAAATATAATAAAAAAAATCAGGAAGTGTTTTAGTGCACGTGTTCTGCTCACGCTCAGTCCCAAACTCTTTGCTAACGTGATCCTGTTTACATCAAACAAGACTTACGCTGTGCTGTGCATGTGCCCAGCAAGAGGAGGATAAGAAGCGAGAGGAGGGGGGAATTCACAGTGTCAGAACAAAGTGAATAAAAATTCATTTTTAAGCTTTATTTTGGCAAATATTGTAATTCTGAGCTAAAAAAAAAAACATGTTTTCTTACAGAAAACAGATAAAAATCCTCACCCTGTGAAAACAAAACACCCCTTTTTAAACCCGGTGAACACGTCAGGATGCTCTGCTCTTCATGCTCGTGTCCTCCTGGTTTCTTCATGTTGAACACATCAGGATGCTCTGCTCTTCATGCTCGTGTCCTCCTGGTTTCTTCATGTTGAACACATCAGGATGCTCTGCTCTTCATGCTCCTGTCCTCCTGGTTTCTCCGTGTTGAACACATCAGGATGCTCTGCTCTTCATGCTCGTGTCCTCCTGGTTTCTCCGTGTTGAACACATCAGGATGCTCTGCTCTTCATGCTCGTGTCTTCCTGGTTTCTTCATGTTGAACACATCAGGATGCTCTGCTCTTCATGCTCCTGTCCTCCTGGTTTCTTCATGTTGAACACATCAGGATGCTCTGCTCTTCATGCTCGTGTCTTCCTGGTTTCTTCATGTTGAACACATCAGGATGCTCTGCTCTTCATGCTCGTGTCTTCCTGGTTTCTCCGTGTTGAACACATCAGGATGCTCTGCTCTTCATGCTCCTGTCCTCCTGGTTTCTTCATGTTGAACACGTCAGGATGCTCTGCTCTTCATGCTCGTGTCTTCCTGGTTTCTCCGTGTTGAACACATCAGGATGCTCTGCTCTTCATGCTCCTGTCTTCCTGGTTTCTTCATGTTGAACACGTCAGGATGCTCTGCTCTTCATGCTCCTGTCCTCCTGGTTTCTCCGTGTTGAACACATCAGGATGCTCTGCTCTTCATGCTCCTGTCCTCCTGGTTTCTCCGTGTTGAACACATCAGGATGCTCTGCTCTTCATGCTCGTGTCCTCCTGGTTTCTCCGTGTTGAACACATCAGGATGCTCTGCTCTTCATGCTCCTGTCCTCCTGGTTTCTCCGTGTTGAACACATCAGGATGCTCTGCTCTTCATGCTCCTGTCCTCCTGGTTTCTCCGTGTTGAACACATCAGGATGCTCTGCTCTTCATGCTCGTGTCCTCCTGGTTTCTTCATGTTGAACACATCAGGATGCTCTGCTCTTCATGCTCGTGTCCTCCTGGTTTCTCCGTGTTGTCCTGTCGTTATGTGGATGTTAGATAGCGACGTCCTGCCGAGCAGCCTGTTCTTCTCCGTACCACTGCAGAGAAAAGTAAAGAAGATAATGATCAGAAACAGAAAAAACAGAATAAAAAAATCTGGATGAAACTTTTATGAAGAGCATTTCGGCCGCAGAACGTTTGATGGTAAAAAAAAAAGGAAGTTTGTAGGATTTAATGCAAAGCAGTGAGAGTGGAACATGCTAATCCAGCAGGCGCTCCATCTCTCCTTCGCCATGCTCGGCTGATACCCACGCCTACATCTTCTCTTCCTGTCACCTAATTTATTTTAAAGGACAGATCGCCATTTGTCTGAAAGCTTTTTATGACAACCCGGAGCTTGTTAGGCCGCTAGCGGTGTGTGCTACGCAGGGAGCAGTGCTGTATCGGGCTGCAGGACTTATTTATGCATCGGCCTCTCTCCATGAAACCCTGCTCATTCATTATCCAGAGAGAGGGCTGCATGGCGCGGCGGGCCTTCTCTCTCATTCAGATTCATCATGCAGAGGAGCACGTCTCACAGGCTGCACAGCAGCACCAGGCCCTGCATGGACAGGTTACTCCTACAGTAAAATTACAAGAAGAAAAAATCCTGCATCTCAAGTTTTCTCCAAAAACACACAAATTAGTGTGGGTTTAAATTTACCCCAGAGTGTGTGTGTGAGTTTGTGTTAGTGTGTGTTAGTGTGTGTGTGTTAATGTATGTGTTAGTTTGAGGTAGTCTGTGAGTGTGTGTGTGTGTGTGTGTGTGTGTGTGTGTGTGTGTGTGTGTGTGTGTGTGTGTGTGTGTGTGTGTGTGTGTGTGTGTGTGAATGCCGTTCCATACCGTGAGTCAGATTGGCTGTAGTTAGGGTCTCCAGTAGCAGGGCACAGGCGTGTACCTACAAGAAGCTCACTCCTGGTTGCCATGCCAATGTTTCCAACCAATGGCTGCATAGTTCAGGGTTCTTATATATTCAACATGGCGTCGTGTATGTTTACATAACATGGTGACTGAATGGGCTTTGTTTCTATTTAACGGGAGACGTTACCCTCACACGGAGTCAGCCTCTTCTACTCTTTATTTTCTTTATTAATCGACTCTTCTAAAGTTTTCCTTCCGTCTTCCGGCACCTGTTGGAACACATCCAGGTATGGACGTGTTAAAAATAGTCCTAAACTTCTGCAGGTCCTGTCCATCTGTCTCTCTGTCTTACCGACCTGTACAGGTCCATCTGTCCTTCATTGCTGTTCATCGTGGACCACTAGTTTGGTCTTTACCCCCCTCATCTCACTGTCTGTTTTCCTCTGTCTGTCCACCAGTCTCACTTTCTTCCTACAAATTAAGCTGCAGTTTTCCTTCTTTGGTATCCACCGTTTTATCCTCCTTCATCCTCTTCATCTCCCTCACTAACAGAGGCATTCTACACACCAGCATCCTCTGCTGTCTGGCTACACGGTCTTCTACTTTGCAGTCACTGATTTTCTTCAGATTACACCTCCTAAACAAACTGTGATCTACCTGTGTGTTCCCCCCTCTCCTCTCATACCTCCACCTCCTTGTTTCTGACTCTCCTGGATGAAACGTTTCACTACATACATGTCTTTTTATGCACACATGTTACCAGTAAACATTAACCTGTTATGGTTCTGAGAAGGTGGGACGTTGCAGTGGGTTGTTACTCAGAGATGCAGAGGGAACTCCGTCCACCATCATGTCCTGGTGTTTAACTCTGCCTCCATTTCTATCCATCCTTCTAATTAAGTCGATTCGTTTTGCTTCTACTTGTCCTCCTGTGAACCCCCCTCTCTCCTTCCACACACACACACACACACACACACACAAACACACACACGCACAGCTCCCTAGGGAGATGGAGGGACAGAAAAACGGAGGAGTGATTGAATGTTTACAACTCTCCTGCAAATCTCCCTGCTGGCCTGCCCACCACGCCTCCCACCAGGCTGGTTCTGCCTCTACGTGCACTCAGACTTAGGACTGTTCCCCCTACGCACAGCCTCATCAGGTAGACGTGCACGGTGCAAACGGCTCTGATGTGCACAACCTTGTAGGGTGGAAATTGGATTTTGTGGTGAAAGTGAGTGAGAGGGCGAGTCGGCGTGGACGTGTGCTCTCTTTGGAGTGACCCCGCAGGAATAGATGGTGAAATGAGAAGATTGTGGCAGGAAAGAGCTTCCTACATGTGTGAGCGGGGTACACATGCATGCTGGTATGATCGGTGATCCATCACAGCAGAATTCCAGTGTTCTACTGGTACACATGCTAATCTGCAGCTGAGGTGTTGCATCGCTGCAGAAAGAGGAGGGTGTCTTCAGCTTCAGGTACATAAATCTTAATTTTATCGTTCCATGATGTGCTCCAGTTTTCTTATGTTTAGTCCTACACTGACAGGTCAGTCAGTCATCTTCTTATCTGTCTGTCCCTTTCGGGGTTACGTAGGGTGCCGGAGCCCATCCTGGCCAATTTAAGACGAAGGGCAGAGTACACCCGGAACAGGTCGCCAGTCTGTCGTGGGGCCACACACATACAACCATCCATACACACACACATTCCTAGGGGCCAATCAACCTAGCATACATGTCTTTGGAGGGTGGGAGGAAACTGGAGTATCCGGAGGAAACCCACGCAAACACGGGAGAACATGCACACTCCACACAGAAAGGACAGTGTTCCAAGCCTCGTCCCCACCCGGGACTCAAACCCACAACCTTCTTGCTGTGAGGCCACTGTGCTACCCACACTGACAGGTGTTTATGATTTTTTTAAAATTATTTCTTCTCTGCTTCAAAAGCTTCATTTCCCTGTCCTCAGTTCAGCTTCAGTTTTTGTCCACATGTCTCTTCTTTACCCCACGTCTTAACATTTAACAGTTTGAACATCTTCGTCAGTGTTTGTAGTTTTTAATAAAATCCACACATGAATATACTTTATTTTTCCCTGAAGGGAAATTTTTCATGCTGCCGTTTACATTCATACGATCTCATAAAACGTTGTGAATGGCAGTGATTAAAGGTTTAAAAGTGAAAGGTTAAATAGTTCGATGGAGGATGGTAAGAAGGATTGTCTGTACCGTTCCTTTGAGCAGCAGGGTTGCAGGAGTCTGTTGTTGAAGCTGCTCTTCAGATGGTCCACAGATTCATGGAGAGGGTGGGAGGGGTTTAACATGATCATTCTGTCCCTCACCACCTCCTCCACACAGGCGAGGGGTGAGCCAACCACACGTCCAGCTTTTTTAACCAGCTTGTTCAGTCTGTTGGCATTCTTTGTTTTTAAACCAGCTCCCCAGGCGGGCACAGTAAAGAACAGTACCCTCTCCATGATGGCATGGTAAAACATGGAGAGCATCTTGTTGCAGACGTTGAAGGACCTGAGCTTTCTGAGGTGGTACAGTCTACTCAGGCCCTTTAAGGTGGACCAGTCCAGATTATTGTTTATGTAAACGTCCAAGAATCTGTGACGGGACTCTCTCCACAAAAGATCCATCAATACAGACCGGTGATGGTTGGGACCCCCTCCTCCTGCTGAAGTCCACTACCATCTCCTTTGAAAGAGGTTTCACAGACTTCTGTTTCACAGAAGAGAATTCTGTTTTTTATTCATCCATAAACTATAAAGAAAAATACAAACATTAAACAAAAATACATTTAAAATAAAAGACTGACGACTCAGCTCCTCCAAACCGAAGTACAGGGAAGGAAAGAGGAAGGGGCATCGGTTTAAACCTGGGCATGAAGGACTCCAACAGCACGCCATCCAGATGTCAGATTAAAATGGTGTAAGTCTGTCTGTCTTTACTCACTCGTTACAGCAGCTTCTGACTTCGGTTAAAGTTACACTACCGTCGACGCTCTCCCACGTCCTCTCAGACCGCTCGGTGTACACGAGGCCTCTGAATACAGGAATAGAATCCCAGAGTAAAACACTGGAGATGTTTTAAAAAACTCTCGGTCTTTTCTCCTCCTGTTGGATCCAAATTACAGTCTCATGTTCAAAGTGTGTCCCAGCAGACGTGGTCCAGAAATAGCCTGTATGTTTGTAGCCGTGGACTGCATGACCGCTCCCAGGTGGGCAGATTACTGCAGCGTGCTGGACCACATATGTCACCGTGGTTTTATCACCAAGCTCCAGCTGACACTTTAAAGGCTCCACACCGAGGCCGAGGAGGATGTAAGCTGGAACCGCTTCCTGCACAAGGGCTCACGGTGAACCACCATCCTGCACGACATGAAGCCTCGTCCTGCACCGAGTCTCGTTTTGTCCTGCAAGAAAAAAAATATCAAGAGTTGATGAATAAAGAAAATGAGAGGAAATAAAGAGAAGACGAGGTTTAGTGTTTGGGAGTGTGACGTCACTCATTATGTTCATCTCGTTAGAAATTAAACCAATTCAGTCGTCATTTTAAGTAAAAACATGGTCGTCATTTTGCACGAATCCACGTTTTTTCAGCAGGATTTTATAAACATAAAGCTGCGGAATCGAATGAGCTAATATTTAATTAATCAGAACGATGCCTGTTCCTCACGAGGACAGGGGGAGCGTGGGATGTGAACGGATCCTTCGCCTCATATACGACCAGAAGACAAGCCTATAGGAGACATGCTGCAGAGAGCCGACTGACAGTGGAACATCCATATGGTGGAACACGGCGGTGTAGGACCTGCAGAGAGACTGCTGTGGATCCTGTGGAGAATAGGCTCTTATATCTGCAAGCACGTGTGGGACGTGCACGCCATGGGACCCGTTGGAAACATCCATTTTGTATCTTTTGGACAGATTGGGGTTTTGTTTGTCCTTCATCTCCAGAGAGTGCTTTGCTCTGCAGCCAGGCTCCGTGTTGTTCTCTCTGAGGTAAAGGTAATTAGGCTGGGCTTCACTTCCAGACTTTCTGCTTTCCTCCTGCTACGCTTCGTATTCCCTTCATGTCCCACAGACCCAACTGTCTTTTCAAGTCCAAAAATACCCCCGTACCATCAGATCACCTCAGGATACGTCTGGTATTTCCTCAGCTCCATCCTCCTCTCTGACCGCCTTCCTCTCATCAGACCACTCCAATTAAACAGCATTTTATTAGCAGGAGAACCGGGTCAACGTTCTCCCATCGAGCAGGAGTTTAGGGACTAATTGTTCTGACCGTAACACCCACTCTGCCTCTCCCGGTCGGAGGGATGCTTTGATGAGTTAATAAGGAGTGAGAGGTGTAAAAGCTCAAAGCAGCCTGGAACAGCACGTTCAGAACAACAGAAACAAACTTCAGAACGTTTTACTTTTAAACAGTCTGAATAAAAAACAAGATCTGAATCTTTAACAGTTTATTAATCATTTCAAACAAGAATAAATAAAACATCAAATGAGATGCTTTTAATCTGAAGGGAGGGACTGAGCATGAGCAGAGCACCTCTTCACCTAAAACTGATTTTGTGTTATTATTTTTTAATTTTTATTCTTTTGTATTTCTGATTAATTTAATTAGTGAAGGTCGTTAAGGTAAAAATTGTGTTTTGATGTCAGACTGTTTAAATAAAGTAGAATTTCTGCTCACTTTAGAAGTGAGTGTGGTGGAGAATAAAATCCATGGCCAAGAATAACCTGGCAATAAAAATGAATGAGAAAATTGTTCATATTTGGTCACTTTTAACAACAATTATAAGAATGCTTACTTTTTGTTTTCTTTACAACATTTTTTTGTCTTTTAATTTTAAATCCATTCATTTATTTTTTTTAACATTGATCCCTCACCAGGATATTTATGTGCTGCATTTCACCGCAGCAGGCTGCCACCTATGACGGCACCAATGGTGGGAGAAACGGGGGGTTAGGTGTCTTCTCTAAGGACCCTAGACGTGAACTCAGTGGGATGCAAACCTGTGAACTTACGGTTAACTTACGGTTAACTTCTGGTTAGCGGGCGAACGGTCTACCACTGAGCCATCGTCTCCCCGTCTTCATTTACTGAACTGCTTATCCTGGGCAGGTGTGTGTAGGTGTGTGTACACAGGGGGTAATGAAGTTTATCCTGGCTGATTACAGACGAGAGGATACACCCCAAACAGGTCACCACTCTGTTGCAGGGGTAATTTCAGAGCAGACAATCAACCTAACATGTATGTTTTTGGAGGAAACCAGAGAAAACTCACACATACACGAGGAGAACATGTAAACTACACACAGAAAGAACAGGGATTCAAGTCTCACCCCCACTCTAGGACTCAAACCCCTGACCTTCTTGCTGTGAGGCCACTGTGCAGCCTCTTGGTTTATTTTTAATTAGGTTTTTTAATTTTATTAACTCGTTTTAAAAGTTATTTCAGTGAATTTTCTTCATTATTTTTTAGTTTTTGACCTCATGACCTCGTTAGGACCGAGCGGTTCGGAGGATGAATGAGTGAGGGGTTTTATTGGGTCCCTTTACGGTGTTTTAGGAACTATTTCCGTATAAAACATACTGTTTAAAGTAGATTAAATGAAACAATCCAACACGTTTCTACGTTTAATAATCTGTTCTTAAAAAGAAACCTCTTCACGTGAGAAACAGTTTGTATCTGAAGACGTGTTTTTATCGGGTTGTTTAAACGTGTGACATGTTTAAAGTGAACGGTGTCCGTGACGTAAACACGGAGCTGAGTTATCATCAGGTTTAATCAGATAAAAAAATAAAAGTGAATATTATCCCATCCTCTCTCCTTTGTTTGCTAATCCTCTCCACCCTGGCAGAAGTAATGAAGGACTTTGAAGAGGTGCGCATGCTGTAATTGTATGCATGAGTTCCGCTTGTCTGAGATGTTTGGGTGTGAAAGAGAGGCGTCTGATTTGACTCCTGATAAATCTCCCTGCTGCAGCATCAGAATGTTTCACCGCGCCAGCAGCCGGGACCAAAACCATTTTTATCTGAGTGCAATTGATGTCACTCCAAGTTGTGGTGAAAGTGTCTCTGCCAAGGCACCAGATGAGAGCTTTTCTCTTTCCTCAAAGTCTGCGTGCGTGTGTCAATGTGTGTGTTTATGAGGTGAGAGGTGGATTGATTTCCTGAAGAGGACTTCAGGAAGAAACAGATCTGCTCAGAGCCGTCTGCCGTGGAGACGTGCTGCAGTGTGACAGCAGACCGGGAGGCCGGGACACTCATTTAGAAAACCTGTTCACGATAAAATCTCTTAGTACGACGACTTCGACACTTAACGAGGGATCCATAACGATGTGGGACTGCGTGGACTTTCACTCTGAGCAAAGTCAGAAGCTGCCAAACGCTAAGACCTGGGCGTGAGAGGAAAGTAGTGGACAGAAGATGAAGTGAAACGAGGACAGTGAAATGAAGCATTAGTAAATACACCTGTCAGAGTAGGACCGTACATAAGAAAAGGTTGGTAATTTATATATGAACATTGTTAATCATCATGTTTGAACTCATTTTCAAACCGTGTGCAGAACAGTCTTCAGCATCCTGCACATAAATGAGAATGTATAATATTAACGACTCCCTCGTCAGGAGACTCTGCAAATTAATCATCTTACTTTTGTCGTCGAGCCATAAATAGCGTTTTGTTTTAGTAAACAAATCTATTTTCTGTTATTGTTGGTTTTTATGCATCAGCTAAATTATTCCGTCTTTGTTTATCTTGAACTTTGTTTCCTAGAGAGTGCTTACAGTGTACCAATGGCATACCTCCTTCTGATTGGCTGATAAGCTTGCATTTCAAATTATCACCTCATTCTATTGGTTTTCACAAATTAAAGGAGGGGTTACTTGTGTTTACAGACCAATCCGCTGGGGGATAATAAAACATTCTATAGAGTGATTCATTATTAAACAGAGTTTTTTTTTATCAGGCGCTGTTTTTCATCCTAATTTTCTCTTCTTCAGTAAAACGTACATGTTTTTATTTTTTTTTACAGTTTTACAAAAATCCTTCACACACACCTTAGGTTTACTGAAACAGACCGTTTTATAAATGAACACACATTTGATTTAAATCTTTATTTAAACGGGTTTCGGTAGTAACGGGTTAATAAAACGTGGAGATGATTATTACTTGGACCAGTGGGTAAAGTGGGAACCCAAGATCAGGATTGTCTCTTGTTTGAGGTTGGAGGTGATCTTTGTGCTCCGCTTGCAGTTACCGTGGTGACTCGGCTGTCTGTCACTCATGCATCGTGAGTTCTGACGGGTGGTTCCGTCTTACCTCGACATCCCTGCATCGCATCATGATCCATAGATGGAGGTCTAGAGGTGTGGTTGGGGTGGGATGGAGATGAAGCTGGTTCACTAGTGAGATTTGTTGCAGGTGTGATCCGTGACGCTTCGATCGGGTGAAAAGAATCTGTGTTTTTATAAATCTTAAATTGTTTTTATGTAAACATGGTGGAGCTAAAAAAAAAAAAAAAAACCCTCGCTCATCTTTAAAACGATGCAGGTCGAGCGGCTCGAGGAGTCCAGATGTTCACCATGCGGCTGCTCCTGAGTTTAATGCACCAGAAAGAGGAAGCTGCTCACCTGCAGCTACGGCTTTACTTCCTCTTTCCACATTGGTGCTCTTTGATCTTTAACCTTTCCTGTGCCTTCGCACTGACCATTTCAGCTCTGCCCTTTCAGGGATGTGTGTGTGTGTGTGTGTGTGTGTGTGTGTGTGTGTGTGTGTGTGTGTGTGTGTGTGTGTCCTTGTTTCTCTGAGATGAATTGATTGTTTTTGGTAGAGATGTTCACCGAGCTGAAAATGAATATTTGGAGTGTGTAATAGAAAGATGGTGGTAATACAAAGAAATCCCAAGGTTCGTACCGGCCCACTCACACACACTAATAGTCATTTTCACAGCAATGAAATTTCCACATGATGAAATTGCTGTGAGATCTGCAGACGTACTTGAGTGCACGTCGAGTAAACAGTAAAATAAAAACATTTTTTTTTATCTGTAGATGAGCTTCTTCGTGCGGTGACAGGTCCGACCTCCCCTGGAACCACTTTCACTTACTGTGTCAGCTCAGGTGGAGACACGGGAGGTTTGTCTGTCTAATAGCTCCTCTGCCTCGCTTCCCAAACATCACAATAACCTTCACTGGACGTCCACGGAGGATCCGCAGACTCAACAAACACACTTTCATCACTTACACAGATACTGGACACAGCAAGCTGCGTCCGCCTGCGAGCCAAATAGGAAGGAGCTGCTGGTGTTAAACAGTCTCAGAGCTTATAGAGTCCTCTTGTTATTATTGTCATGGCAGCTCAGACCTCTATTGATAAATCTGCAACCATTACTCAGTTACTATTGTTGTCACGGCGACCATTCTGGATCTGGAACACTATGTCTCGTCTTCTGAAACGCTTGTCCATAACAGAGGTGTGGGGGATGCTGAAACCTATTCCAGCTTATTTCAGACGAGAGGCGGGATACACCCCAAACAGGTCATTAGTCTGTTGCAGGGCCACACACACACACAAACACACACAAACTCATTTCAAGGGGCAATTTCAGCCAATAAACCTAACGTGTATGTTTTTGGAGAGTAGGAGGAGACCTGAGAAAACCCACATGTACAAGGGTAGAACATGCAAACTACACCCAGAAAGACCAGTTATTCAGGCCCCGCCCTCACTGTCGTGTAATAAATACACACATCATGTAATGAATTTTATTTCAGCAAAACAAATAAAATGCCATCATTGTTTTGATGTTTGGCAGGTTTTTAAATGCGTTGACTTAGATTTTATTTTTAATCACACACGTGTTGTTTTGAGTGAATCTTTACAAAAAGAGTCTGATTCCGTCTGTTCACGAGCACGTTCACGAGCACGTTCACGAGCACGTTTGAACCAGATGTGTGTCTTTAATTAATAACATCATTTTAATATCGTCATTAATAATAAACCTGAACATCTGTGCTCAGCATCAATCTTTCATTCAAACAGCTGGAGGAAATGTCCTGGATTGTTAGTGTCTGTGAAGAGGTGTGTGTGTGTGTGTGTGTGTGTGTGTCTGTGTGTGTGTCTGTGTGTCTGTGTGTGTGTGTGTTTGTGTGTGTGTGTGTGTGTGTGTGGGTGGTGTATCTGCCTGTGAAGAGGTGTGTGTGTGTGTGTGTGTGTGTGTGTGTGTGTGTGTGTGTGTGTGTGTGTGTCTGTGTGTGTGTGTGTGTGTGTGTGTGTGTGTGTGGGTGGGTGGTGTATCTGCCTGTGAAGAGGTGTGTGTGTGGGTGTGTGTGTGTGTGTGTGTTTGTGTGTGGGTGGTGTATCTGCCTGTGAAGAGGTGTGTGTGTGGGTGTGTGTGTGTGTGTGTGTGGGTGGGTGGTGTATCTGCCTGTGAAGAGGTGTGTGTGTGGGTGTGTGTGTGTGTGTGTGTTTGTGTGTGGGTGGTGTATCTGCCTGTGAAGAGGTGTGTGTGTGGGTGTGTGTGTGTGTGTGTGTGTGTGTGTGTGTGGGTGGGTGGGTGGGTGGTGTACCTGCCTGCGATCAGGTGTGTGTGACTGCAGTATGGATCGTTGAGTGGGGGCGGGGGGTAGGGGGAGGGGTCATAAGAACATGTGGGATTAAACTCAAAGTGAAGGATTAGTGGCTGTGAAATAAGAGTCAGAGGGACAGCCAGGTGTGTGTGTGTGTGTGTGTGTGTGTGTGTGTGTGTGTGTGTGTGTGTGTGTGTGTGTGTGTGTGTGTGTGAGGGGGTGAGGTTAAGCGTGGCCAGGTGGGGGTAGAGGACCAGCTGGGCCGTCCAGATGCACGGCTGCTGATGAATCTGGACACAAGTCGAGAAAAAATACCAGAAAATAATGAAGATCTGTTTACTGTGTTTTTATCAAAAAACAATTAGAATCATTTAATCATAAAATCATAATTAAAAATGTATAAATTCAGATAAACTTATTTTATTTCAAACATTAAACAGTTTTAAAGGTTTATCTACTTTTAATTATTTAATCTGCTGTTACCATGGAAACTCAAACCGGATGAAACACATTCTCACAGGTAGAAGGTTGTAAGGTTGAGTCCTAAACAGTGGTCGTTATGTACCAGGTAACTAGGGATGGGTTGGCACAGGGATGCCCAACCAGTCAGTCATAGTCTACTGGTAGCCCGATCAGACTGATCCCAAGTCAGCGCCAGGTGTGTAGGACAAAATACCCGACAGGAAGTCAGTGTTTCTAACTCAGCACGTCTGACGGTATTTTCCACTCAGTATTTAGACCCTGAAGAGACACTTTTTGGGGAAAAAAGTGATAATCGAGCTCTTTTATCTACTGTTATTGGAGATTTTTGGATTTTGTGTCGTGAAATCACGACAATCGCACAACCTTTCCGACTCGAAGTAGATTTCAGAAAACCATAACGACGGTCGCAATACGCTAAAGATGAAGACGAACGTCGCTTGATGTGAAGATGGACGCCCGAGCGCCGCTCGAATTTACCAATTTTCTCCAAATCGACGCGTTGACGAGCCATTAGTTTTCTTTTTATGTCAGCAGGGCTTCACTCAGGCTTCTTGTGATGTGATTGTGTGCATGCTGCCTACACACACACACACACACACACACACACACACACACACACGCACACACACACACACACACGCACACACACACAGCAACCAGTCACAACAACCTGCCCATCCACACGCTGCCATCTCCACTGCACGTTCCGGACACCCACTGAATCCCCAGACCGTGAAATCTCAGAGATCCTCCTCTGAATGAAAACTTGAAGAAGTTATTTTTCTAAACTTTTCTTCAAAGTGTGTCTGGCTGGTGTTTAAGTCGGCAGCTGGAGGAGCAGAGAGATGAGAGCCATGTGGAAACATGTCTGACTGATGAACAGATTAACATTTAATGGAAAACATTTCACATGATGGAGGGAACAAAACCATCTGCAGCCACTTCCTGCTTCACTGCTGAGCGACTCCGTCCAAATCAAGACAAGTCAGTTACGAGGTTGAAGCAGGAGCCATGTGGTCATACTGTAATAGCAGTCACTTCCTCTACCAGGAACTAGCTTTTTGAAGGTACACGCCCCTACCACTGGAGACCCCATTAATCTATGAGTCAGCCCATCTGATTCCACCAATCAGGTGGATCCTGGCAGTTCTTTACGCAGTCATTGGTTGTAAGTACAAGCTTCCTGTATGGACGATGCAGTGTGGCATCAACCCACCCTGACCAACCAGCTGTGAACCAGACTGAAGGATGAAGATGTTTGAACCTGAGACGCTGTGATGATCCAATCAGACGCGCATTCGTAAAAACTTTATAAAGCCGCAAATTAGCTTCACATCTGCCTCGAAACTGGAGGGAAAATCTGATCAGAGAGAGAGAGCCTTCTGTTCAATACTGTACACACACACACACACATACACACACACTCTCTCTCTCCTCCTCTGTTTGCTTGACTCCTCGCTCGCCCCAGCTCTCTAAATTAAAGAGGCTTTTAGCTCCAAAGAGAGAGAGAGGGAGAGAGAGAGAGAGCTGTCGGCCCAGCTGTCCACTTCAGCTTTAAACAAATTGTCAGCACACACACTCCCAGACATACGTGTGTGTACGCACACACACAGATACCCCACCCACTTCTCTCTCCCCCCCTTCCGTTATTTCAGAAGGTCAAGTATGTGTTGTGCCAGCCTCACATATGCCGGGGGATCCGTAAATTGCAGCAGTCCAGGAGGGAGCCCAACCACCCAATCAGACAATTAACTCAGATCCGTAAAGGCCAACGCAATTTCATTTCACACACATGTTCACACTCACACTCTGGTGGCGCTGCTTGTTAAGACCTTACACTGATTAGATCCGTTCCCCGCTCTGCAGTAAAAGCAGAACGGTTTGGTTTTGGAGGGATGTGGACTGGAATGATTAAACTCTGAAGGATGATTCATTAAAGAAAGTTTCTGATTGGAAAATAAAAACTGAAGCCAGCTGCTTGCTTTCAGTAATCTTTAGAATCAAGAGACTCATTTATGAAACGTCTTTACGCTAAAATCACTGCCAATGCCAACTTCTACGTGAACCAAGCGACTGATGGAGATGTCTGTGTGTGTGTGTGTGTGTGTGTGTGTGTGTGTGTGTGTGTGTGTGTGGTGTGTGTGTGTGTGGGAGAGGGGGGAGGTGTTGGGGGGGGGGGGGACTTTAACTCTAAACAAAGTCAGAAGCTGCCAGACGGTAAGATGTCAGTAAAAGAGGAGACCTGTGGACAGACGGTGAAGTGAAGTGTGGACAGTGAAATGAAGCATTTTATTCATTTATCTTAATTAACAATCTTTTCTTATGTACGGTCCTACTCTGACAGGTTTTTATGTGTGTTTTCTATTTGTTTCTTCACTGCTTCAAATGCTTCATTTTACTGTCCTCACTTCACTTCAGATTCTGTCCACAAGTCTCCTCTTTTACCCACGTCTTATAGTTTAGCAGCTTCTGACTTTACTTAAACTTCAATTCTGCACTCTATCACACCTCAGTTCTGAGTGACAGGCTCCAAATCCATCCCCAAGCGGGGATGGATGAGCCCCAATTAAAAATGTTCTTAATTATAAAGAAGTCATCTTGTCTTTTAAATACTCATTTTGTTCTGTCAAATCCATCCCCACTGACGGTGGGGATGAATTCTGGTCTGATGGTGGCCTCCATCAGACCAGGTCTGAGTGAGTCTCCATCAGACCAGGTCTGGGTGAGTCTCCATCAGACCAGGTCTGAGTGAGTCTCCATCAGACCAGGTCTGAGTGAGTCTCCATCAGACCAGGTCTCCATCAGACCAGGTCTGGGTGAGTCTCCATCAGACCAGGTCTCCATCAGACCAGGACTGGGTGAGTCTCCATCAGACCAGGTCTCCATCAGACCAGGTCTGGGTGAGTCTCCATCAGACCAGGTCTGGGTGAGTCTCCATCTGACCAGGTCTCCATCAGACCAGGTCTCAGTGAGTCTCCATCAGACCAGGTCTCAGTGAGTCTCCATCAGACCAGGTCTGGGTGAGTCTCCATCAGACCAGGTCTGAGCGAGTCTCCATCAGACCAGGTCTGAGTGAGTCTCCATCAGACCAGGTCTGAGTGAGTCTCCATCAGACCAGGTCTCCATCAGACCAGGACTGGGTGAGTCTCCATCAGACCAGTTCTGCGTCTCTTCCGTCCATCAGTCTGCTTCCGTCTCTGTGAACGTCCTGATAAATGCTCCTTTGCAGACATAACGTCTGGTTTAAATCACAGCGGAGTGTGTCGTACCACGCTGTCACATCACACACTGCCGAGCAGACTCCAAACAGATTGCCACATTATGCTTTCTGCCAGATTATGGGATGTTTTGAGTCACATCTGTAAAGCTGTCACCGGCGTGGTGAGACATCTGAGAATCGTACGGATGTGCTATTTTCACAGGGAGGAAGTCCGAGGTCAGACGGTGAACGGACTGCTTTACTGTTCACCTCAAATTCACACCTGATGGTGAAAACTCACACGCTTTAGTGCCTGGTTCAAGGGCCGGAACTCAACCTACAACTCTCCGCTTTGAAGCCACGCAGCACGAGATGATCAGGAGAGATGGATGGATGGAAGGACGGATGAATGAATGGATGGATGGTGGGATGGATGGATTAGACCGTCGTGAGACGGGTTAGTTTTACCCTACTGATGATGTGTTGTTGCAATAGTAATCCTGCTCAGTACGAGCGGAACCGCAGGTTCAGACATTTGGTGTATGTGCTTGGCTGAGGAGCCAATGGTGCGAAGCTACCGTCTGTGGGATTATGACTGAATGCCTCTAAGTCAGAATCCCTCCTAGACGTAATGATATCAAAGTGCCACGGAGCTTCGGTTGGTCTCGGATAGCCGGCACGCGTGCGCAGAGCCGTTCGCGGTGGGGCCGGGGCGCGGCCGGAAGATGGCCGCCCCTTTTCCATTGCGCACAGCATATTTGTGGAGAGCCTGGTGCTAAATCTCTTGCAGACGACCTGATGGATGAATGAATGGATGGATGGATGGTAGATCAATAAATTGATAGATTCCCCCCCTCACATGTGAATCTTTTCTTCTCGATAACGACCCCTGGCAACTAATTTCCCCCAAAATAAGAGACTTGTTAATCACTCTGTGTGCGTAGAAGTTGGCGTTTGCACGGGTTTGGGTTTAAACATGCTTCATAAATGATGCCCATGTCTGAAGAAAACCACAATATGTTAGCATCTCTACGCATGATGATTGAAACATTTTACTTTGCCAATATCATCAGGAAGCCAGACTCTGAGTCAGACGGCTGCAGTCAGGTTGGCATGGGTGTGTACCTGAAATAAAGCTCACTCGCGGTTGACAAGATGGTCATCATGCCATTTAAAAACCGAGTACACACGGCTGCAACACGGCTCTGTCCGTATGATGAAATGATCTCCTTTACTATCTGGTACGTCTGTATGAGGTTAGCATGGCTGGCATCAGCTGGCATTACAGCTGGTTGAACTTACAACATGTTTCTAACTGCTCTGGGATCAGAATAGACTCACCCAATCAACGCTGTTCTCACTAATGGAGCCGGAATGACTGAACACAGGACAGCAGAGCAAGCAGCCATGCTGATGCTAAGCTAAAGCTAGCCGTACAATTAAAGAAAAATAATGAGGTAAAAATAAAAAATCAGATGATTGAAAAACCGCAGAAGTCTTCGTTTGGTATATAGACGATGTCATCTATGAACCTGAAAGCGACCTGAACAGACATATTCATAAACACGGCTGTGTTTAATTTATTTACGTTTTTTCATCATGCTGTTAAGTTTAGAAACGGTGTGTAATTGTTCTGTTCTACACATAACGAACTCATTAATCAATCTAAGAAGTGTGTGTTTGGTTCTCACACCAGCAGGACCTGACCGGGCATCCATATCAGAACTAAACACACATACATGGAGGAACAAAGCAGCGTTCTGCTGACTCCGCATCTTTTTCACTCCGTCAGCACAAACATTTTCATTTACTGCCTGCTGAGTAATTTACTCAGAGACCGCCTTCCAAGACCGGCTCCTCAGACCCCCAGTACAGCTCCTCAAACCCTCAGTAAAGCTCCTCAGACCCTCAGACCAGCTCCTCAGACCCTCAGTACAGCTCCTCAGACCCTCAGACCAGCTCCTCAGACCCTCAGTAAAGCTCCTCAGACCACCTCCTCAGACCCTCAGTACAGCTCCTCAGACCCTCAGTACAGCTCCTCAGACCCTCAGACCCTCAGTACAGCTCCTCAGACCAGCTCCTCAGACCCTCAGTACAGCTCCTCGGACCCTCAGTAAAGCTCCTCAGACCCTCAGTACAGCTCCTCAGACCCTCAGTACAGCTCCTCAGACCCTCAGACCAGCTCCTCAAACCCTCAGACCAGCTCTTAAGACCGTCAGACCTGCTCCTCAGACCCTCAGACCAGCAGACCAGCTCCTCAGACCCTCAGACCAGCTCCTCAGACCCTCAGACCAGCAGACCAGCTCCTCAGACCCTCAGACCAGCTCCTCAGACCCTCAGACCAGCAGACCAGCTCCTCAGACCCTCAGACCAGCTCCTCAGACCCTCAGTACAGCTCCTCAGACCCTCATTACAGCTCCTCAGACCCTCAGTACAGCTCCTCAGACCCTCAGTACAGCTCCTCAGACCCCAGTACAGCTCCTCAGACCCTCAGTACAGCTCCTCAGACCCTCAGACCAGCTCCTCAGACCCTCAGTACAGCTCCTCAGACCCTCAGTACAGCTCCTCAGACCCTCAGACCAGCTCCTCAGACCCTCAGTACAGCTCCTCAGACCCCCAGTACAGCTCCTCGGACCCTCAGTACAGCTCCTCAGACCCTCATTACAGCTCCTCGGACCCTCAGTACAGCTCCTCAGACCCTCATTACAGCTCCTCGGACCCTCAGTACAGCTCCTCAGACCCTCAGACCAGCTCCTCAGACCCTCAGACCAGCAGACCAGCTCCTCAGACCCTCAGACCAGCTCCTCAGACCCTCAGTACAGCTCCTCAGACCCTCAGTACAGCTCCTCAGACCCTCAGACCAGCTCCTCAGACCCTCAGACCAGCAGACCAGCTCCTCAGACCCTCAGACCAGCTCCTCAGACCCTCAGTACAGCTCCTCAGACCCTCAGTACAGCTCCTCAGACCCTCAGACAGCTCATCAGACCCCCAGTACAGCTCCTCAGATCCTCAGTACAGCTCCTCAGACCCCAGTACAGCTCCTCAGACCCTCAGACCAGCTCCTCAGACCCTCAGACCAGCAGACCAGCTCCTCAGACCCTCAGTACAGCTCCTCAGACCCCAGTACAGCTCCTCAGACCCTCAGTACAGCTCCTCAGACCCTCAGACCAGCTCCTCCCACCCTCAGTACAGCTCCTCAGACCCCAGTACAGCTCCTCAGACCCTCAGTACAGCTCCTCAGACCCTCAGACCAGCTCCTCCCACCCTCAGTACAGCTGCTCAGACCCTTAGACCAGCTCCTCAGACCCTTAGTACAGCTCCTCAGACCCTTAGACCAGCTCCTCAGACCCTCTCGTCAGACCAGCTCTTAATGTAAACGGTCCTTACAGTTCTTGTTTTTTTTTCTGTCAGTGAGAGTTGTTGTTGAAACATCATTGACGTTCTTACGACTCAGTGGACTCCAGGTATGACTCAGTGTTTGGACAGTCTGTTGAAGAAAACGTCTAAACATTACGATGCTTCATTTCTGAGACGAGGAAACGAAGGTGTGCTGTTAGAGTTTCCTTCACGTTGTTTTAGATCCCCACAAACATCCACTTAAATCAATGTAATCTCATTAGTAAGAGACGTTAATGGCCGATGCAGATGGAGGTGTTGAAGGGTGGGGGGGGAGGGTGTAACCTCCCTGTACACGGGAGGGAAGATGGAGGTGTTGCAGGGGGATTAACACGGTGGGGGTGGTGGGGAGGTGGGGTGTAGCTGCTTTAATAGACAGCTAATATCATGAGTGAATGGTAAAAGTAGAAGCTGCTTCGCGTCCAGATGGAAAATCAATAGCCTATTAGAGCGCACAGGGCGGCGGGGACATGGGGGCGAGGGGTGCTTAGGTGAGATGGATTAAGGAGGTTAAAGAAAAGAGACTTTTCCCCTAAAGATTAAAACAAATCAGTACAAACATGCTAATGGTCATGTTGTTAAATCCCAGCACGTGGTGGTCAGACAGGTGAGGGAATGGGAGATGGCGGGGTGAGGGTTGGGAGGGGTGTGGGTAGGATTCACCTGGACTTGGTCTAAAGCTAAGACTTACCCCATCCAGTCCAGGTTTGGTCTGTGTGTGTTTTTAAAGTACTTTTGGACGTAAAAACATGGCACCAGTCTGCTGCTAATGTTTTTTTAGCCCAGATTCTTGCCTGTATTTTTTTTACCCCCACATGTTTACCCCAGATTAAGCTTCATACTTTGGTTCTGGTTCTGTTAATGACGGGTTGCCAGAATTCAGACACATAAATGCTTCATCAGGTCCAAACGTCTGAGGGCTGGTGTTCTATAAAACATGATGTTTGGGTCCATTTGTTATTGAATTGAGCTTTATGGCAGTTCGACAGCGTCAGTAAATTCCACTACGATGGAGATCACCAGTTTAACAGTCATGATATTATCTGTCCTAATAAAACCCAGTAAGTCCAGCAGGTTTCCACAGGGAGGCCATCTGATTCTGGAGGTTCTGCTTCAGCCTGGGTTCAGTTCTTCAGAGAGGGTCTATAAGAATAAAATCCAACCTATTTGGTGTCATCAAAGTTGACCCCTCTTGACAAAGAGACCCCGCCCATCCTGCAGAATAAAACTCAATTCAGCCGCTTGTATCTGTGATCTTGTTCTTTCGGTCACAACCCACACTGGGTACCATGGTGAGGGTAGGAACGTAGATCCTGGTTACCTTGGTGAGGGTAGGATGGAGATCCTGGTTACCATGGTGATGGTAGGAACGTAGATCCTGGTTACCATGGTGAGGGTAAGAATGTAGATCCTGGTTACCATGGTGAGGGTAGGAACGTAGATCCTGGTTACCATGGTGAGGGTAGGAACGTAGATCCTGGTTACCATGGTGAGGGTAGGAACATAGATCCTGGTTACCATGGTGATGGTAGGAATGTAGATCCTGGTTACCATGGTGATGGTAGGAACGTAGATCCTGGTTACCATGGTGAGGGTAAGAATGTAGATCCTGGTTACCATGGTGAGGGTAGGAACGTAGATCCTGGTTACCATGGTGAGGGTAGGAACGTAGATCCTGGTTACCATGGTGAGGGTAGGAACATAGATCCTGGTTACCATGGTGATGGTAGGAATGTAGATCCTGGTTACCATGGTGAGGGTAGGAACGTAGATCCTGGTTACCATGGTGATGGTAGGAACGTAGATCCTGGTTACCATGGTGAGGGTAGGAATGTAGATCCTGGTTACCACGGTGAGGGTAGGAATGTAGATCCTGGTTACCACGGTGAGGGTAGGAACCTAGATCGACTGGTAAATCCCGAGTTTTCCTTTATGATTCAGCTCTTTTTTCACTATGACAGACCGATGCAGGGTTATTAAAATAAGATCTTTTTTCAGATTCCGACTGAAATGTCTAAAATCTACCTTTTCAGATGTTCTGGGGGTAAATGTTCCTGTCTGACGGTTAGATTAAAGAAAGCAGACTGTCCAAGTTCTGAAATTCTTCGGGCTACAGTTTCTCTGTTCAGTTTGTTTGGTCCAGATGTCAGCAGCTGGAAGTGATGGACAGAAACAGAGGGAAGTGGTGGAAAAGAGCAGAAGTAAAAGGTGAAAGAAAACAACGACAACAGAAGTGTTTTAATGGATTAAATGTCAGTGACCTGAAGAAATTTCCACATGAGGACTCTGAAATCTCAGATTGTCTCTGCAACAGCACGGCAACACGTTTCACCCAGCATCCAGTTAGCAAAGCTAGAAAATATTCTTTTAGATTATTATTTACTGTATTTACATAAAACGATACTTCCTGTTATTCCAACGTTAAAAGGCAAGTTTAGTTGGAGCAATATTTATACACACGCAGTTCAAAGTGTTTCACAGACTAAAATTAATTAAAATCACAAAATATAGAATAAAACAAATAAAAATAGTGATTAATTTTTAGTCAAATGCACGATTAAACAGAACTATTTTCAGTCTAGATTTAAACATTGTCACAGTGTTGGTCTGTCTCACAGCCTCAAGAAGCTCCTCCATGTTTAGTCCTGACTCTAGACACCAGCAGGAGGCCGGTCCCAGAGGTCCTCAGAGTTCTAGATGGTTCATGTTTAGTCCTGACTCTAGACACCAGCAGGAGGCCGGTCCCAGAGCAGCAGTAATGAGATGTTCTCGAGCAGAGCTGTCTGAGCCTCTTGGAGAAGGAGCTCCGCTGTTCGTCCAGGAGTGGGTAGAGAGGATGGTCATGGTTTTCCATGATGGATAAAAGTTTGTTCAGTGACCTCCTCTCTACCACTGCCTCAAGTGAGTCCTGTTTGCTGCCAATGACAGAGCCAGCCAGTCTGATTAGTTTATTCAGTCTGTTGGTGTCACTGGCTGCGATGCTGCTCCCCCAGCAGATGACGGAGAAGAACAAGGAGCTGGCCACCACAGACTGGTAGAAGGTCTCCACCACAGACTGATAGAAGGTCTCCACCACAGACTGATAGAAGGTCTCCACCACAGACTGATAGAAGGTCTCCACCACAGACTGGTAGAAGGTCTCCACCACAGACTGGTAGAAGGTCTCCACCACAGACTGGTAGAAGGTCTCCACCACAGACTGGTAGAAGGTCTCCACCACAGACTGATAGAAGGTCTCCACCACAGACTGATAGAAGGTCTCCACCACAGACTGGTAGAAGGTCTCCACCACAGACTGGTAGAAGGTCTCCACCACAGACTGGTAGAAGGTCTCCACCACAGACTGATAGAAGGTCTCCACCACAGACTGATAGAAGGTCTCCACCACAGACTGGTAGAAGGTCTCCACCACAGACTGATAGAAGGTCTCCACCACAGACTGGTAGAAGGTCTCCACCACAGACTGATAGAAGGTCTCCACCACAGACTGGTAGAAGGTCTCCACCACAGACTGATAGAAGGTCTCCACCACAGACTGATAGAAGGTCTCCACCACAGACTGGTAGAAGGTCTCCACCACAGACTGATAGAAGGTCTCCACCACAGACTGGTAGAAGGTCTCCACCACAGACTGGTAGAAGGTCTCCACCACAGACTGATAGAAGGTCTCCACCACAGACTGGTAGAAGGTCTCCACCACAGACTGATAGAAGGTCTCCACCACAGACTGATAGAAGGTCTCCACCACAGACTGATAGAAGGTCTCCACCACAGACTGATAGAAGGTCTCCACCACAGACTGATAGAAGGTCTCCACCACAGACTGATAGAAGGTCTCCACCACAGACTGATAGAAGGTCTCCACCACAGACTGGTAGAAGGTCTCCACCACAGACTGGTAGAAGGTCTCCACCACAGACTGATAGAAGGTCTCCACCACAGACTGGTAGAAGGTCTCCACCACAGACTGATAGAAGGTCTCCACCACAGACTGGTAGAAGGTCTCCACCACAGACTGGTAGAAGGTCTCCACCACAGACTGGTAGAAGGTCTCCACCACAGACTGATAGAAGGTCTCCACCACAGACTGATAGAAGGTCTCCACCACAGACTGGTAGAAGGTCTCCACCACAGACTGATAGAAGGTCTCCACCACAGACTGGTAGAAGGTCTCCACCACAGACTGATAGAAGGTCTCCACCACAGACTGGTAGAAGGTCTCCACCACAGACTGATAGAAGGTCTCCACCACAGACTGATAGAAGGTCTCCACCACAGACTGGTAGAAGGTCTCCACCACAGACTGATAGAAGGTCTCCACCACAGACTGGTAGAAGGTCTCCACCACAGACTGATAGAAGGTCTCCACCACAGACTGGTAGAAGGTCTCCACCACAGACTGATAGAAGGTCTCCAGGATCTTGCTGCACACATTGAAGGACCTCAGCTTCCTTAGGAAGTAAAGTCGGCTGCAGGTCTTCTTGTACACAGCAGTACTGTTGCTCCTCCACCTCAGTCTACTGTCGATGGTCTATGTCGATGTTTTTGTTCAGAATCATGAAAATAATCAAACCTGGAAACAAACGGATGGATAAGAACCTCTAAGTCTGGTTTAGAAACCAAACCTCTGATTTTAGATGTTTTTAAGATGATGATGTGACTTTAAGTTAAAGTCTGAGTCCATTTTTACACCAAGGTTTCTAACTCGGTTTCTTGGTTCTAGAGAGATTGAAGGAAACTGAAGACACTTTTTTTGTGTTTTTGTAAAGTAAAGACAATGAATTAATTTTTTTCCTGAGTTCACTTTACACGTATGAACACCTGAGCATGTGCACTCAGTACACATTATCCCTCCATACACACATTAGAATGTTTATTATGTGTGTTTTAAATATTTAAAACTGCTCTTTATTCATGTGAGCCGTGTCGTTTCTTCTCACAGATAAAAACGAACACAATCTCAGATTTTATGAAGAATGAAACCTCAGAGATTTTTCAAACAGGAAGTGTTTGCTAGATGACCTCCTGCTTTAAATCCACGCAGATGGTTTGGGACGCGTCCTCCATCAAGCAGCTCATCATAATGAATCTGCAGGACCGTGCTTGGAGCATGTTCCTGAGCGTGCTCAGCTCCTGGATGAATCAGAGTGATGAACGGGGACCCTGGGACCACCTGTTAGATCCACACAGATGCTAAAAGTGTCTGGAGCAGATTTCTCTTTCTGCAGTGAGAGAAAACCTTTAAAAAGTCTCTTTCAGGGCATTAAAATGTGCATGTGAGAATAAATTATAAAGCAGACTTTTATCCGGGCCTCTTTGTCACCCTGGTGAAAGCCTCCATCGGACTGGATTTTCTCAGGCTGCATCATTATTAGATGAGCAGAGTCCTTTTAGCTGCGAGCCTTTTCTTGTCTCTTCACACCGATGCAACTTTCATGCATGTGTCCGTGTCTATATCTGGCTATCTGCTTGCAGAGTGTGTGAGCTGATGGCCAGCGACACCTCTCCCCCCGGGAGGGACGTGTGTGCCTCTGAACGCTGAAATATTGAACAGAGCTTCTGAGGTTTCACTGCGGATAGAACTGGTGTAGGTTTACTTTAAAAGCTGTTTGCTTGGCACGCACTCACTCTGGTGAAAAAGAAAAAGTTGGCAGCGAAATTTTACCATCTGCAGCCGGCGGAGTAAAAATGTTCAGTAAAGAGAAACGTAAACAGTTAAAGTAACATGGATAGAACATGCTGCTGGTGTGAGGACCTCCTGGAGGGGTTTATGTGTAAACACACACACACACACACACACACTGCGACAGCTGCATCCAGCAGCATCCAACCTGACGTGTTTACAGGCAGAACAAGCAACGCAGCCCAGGATCACACAGACATTATGTTCATGGTAAAAACAACAAACTCTGGAACGAGTCTGTGGATCTGGACGCTCTGAATTTAAAGATCCACCAAAGTCTGCTTTTATAGATAAAAGACTTTAATGGACAGAAAATCAAGTCTTTTACATGGTTTTTGGTCCAGATCAGTTTGTTTTAATACACGGATCCTACGAGGCTGTGTTTTATCTCCAACTTTATTCTCCGTCTACAGCAGTGACATCCTGTTTAACAGGAAGGGGATGAGTCTTTTAAAATACTGAGATGACGTGGCGCTGGTGGTCCATCTGAACACTGTGGAGATTCTCAGCCAGTGGCAAGGTGTACTGGATGATCTGGTCACAACTCTCTGTTAGAAACTGGGGAGATGGTGGCTCAGTGGGTAGAGCGTTCGCCCGCAACCAGAAGCTCGCAGGCTCGCATCCCACTGAGTGCACATCTAGGGTCTTTGGAGAAGACCCTAACCCCTCATTTCTCCCACCATTGGTGCCGTCATAGGTGGCAGCCTGCTGCGGTGAAATGCAGCACAATAATTTCCCGTGAGGGATTAATAAAGCATAAACAAAAAAAAAACAGGGGTTAACAGGGATGTCCAAATCCGGTCCTCGAGGGCCGGTGTCCTGAAGGTTTTCCATATGTTCTTCCATCTTCACACCTGATCCAGTTAATTGAGTCATTGTGCCAAATTCTATTGGCTGTTGATTCACTTTCTGTGCATCAGCTATTGAACCAGGAACGTGTGGAAAACCATCCGGACACCGGCCCTAAAGGACCGGCTTTGGACTTTTCTGCACTGGAACATTTAAAAGAAAGAATGCAAAGAAAAACAGACACCGCAACTTTTAAAGCTCTGTCCATTTAGGGAGAGCAGGATGAACAGGTGGGCACACAGGTGGACCCTCACACTCTGACTCACTTTACGGTGAAACCCTCCGTCACCGTCATGTGCTCAGAAAATTACAAGATTTTAATCCTGGTTTTAAAAAACTGATAAAATTCATCCTGACTCGAAATCAAATCTCTGCAGAACTTCGTCTCCTTCAAACAGAAAACGAAGCGTCACAAATTAAGATGGAAAACGTAAAGTTCCAACCAGCAAAAAAAAAAACAATCCATAGAAAACTCTTTGTTTTCGAAGCTCTAAATAATAAATGTTTGCGACTCACAGTCGTTTATTTATTAGTGGTTTTTAAAATCGTGAATTAGTTTTACTGCATTGCACCGTAGCAGGTCACCATGAGGGCGCCAGTGCTAGGAATAAGTGTGTGTGGATGGTTGTCTGTGTGTGGTTGTCTGTGTGTGTAGCCCCATTACAGACTGCTGACCTGTTCGGTGTGTATCCTGCCTCTCACCTGACAAAACAAGTCCTTGTTATTCTAAAACCAACAGAAGGGGCCGTGCCTGCTCAAAGACAGAGAGAAACTGATTATCGATGCACCTTTTATGTGGGTCTGCATGGATGTATGATGAATGGAGGGACGTGGGCGGATTGTCCCCCACCCGGCAGAGCCACAGAGACCCCACTGGTGGACTAGTGGGCGTGTCTAAGCTGTATTAAAGACATGATGTCATTAGAAATTTTTCACATCTTATCTTTCGTTTTCTCATTCTGAGTTGAAAATGAACGCCATGCAAAACCCTCAGCCCCCTACCCGGCCGTTCCTGCCCCTCAACCCCCTTCACACACACATACACATACACACACACACACACACACACATACACACAAACACACACACACACTGTACCCAGCACCTCCATCTACACCCACACCATCACCTGCACTCTGCAGGAATGTCACACTTACACTTTGTCGTTTCTGGAACAGCAGCCACCCAATTAACCTTTCAGCTGACACACACACACACACACACACACACACACACACACACACACACACACACACACACACACACACACACACACATGTTTACACAACACACGGGCATGGACAAAACACACACCGACACAAACAGGCACGTGTGAACGGGCACAGACAAGCACGTCAAGAACAGTTTGTGTGGAAATAAAAAAACTTTTAGTTTCCTGTAAAAAAATATACTTTTACAAATTTCTTCCAAAAAAGATGCAAAAAGATTATTTCTAAAAAAAAACAAAGTGATTGTTTACATTTTAAAAAATCCACTGACATTGGAACCAGCAGCGGTTCTTTAGGGTGGGTGTTCTGTGAGCTGAAGCACCTCCTGGTCGGATTTCAGTACTCTGTAGTTTAAAAGCTGCAGGACCAGCTTCCTGTAGGAACGTTGTAGATCGTTAGCTGCGCAGTGTTTCTCTTTCAGAACCTTGTCTATGTTTAGACTATAAAAACTTAGAATTCATCAAAACAACCGTCGTATTCACGCAACGCTTTCCGTTCCGTCATCTTCCGCTCATCCGAGGTTGCAGGGGCAGCAGCCTCAGACGGGAAGCCCAGGCTTCTCTCACCCCGGCTGCATCCTTCAGCTCACCCGGAAGGATCCCAAGTCGTTCCCCGGGCAGCTGTGGCCCCCAATCCCTGCAGCGGGTCCGGGATCTGCCAATGGGTCTCCTCGTGGTTCACGCAACGCTAGCTTCATAAATAACACCTGCAACCAAACCAACTCGGTCTCCATTCCACACCTCCAGGACTAGGAATCCCCGTTAGCTCCACAACGGGGATTTACTGTGCTGCATTACACAACCTTAAAGAGATGAAACTCTCCACAAACCAGTAAACTATTTCAGCTTCTGGAGGCGGTCCAAGGAATAATTCCTGAATTAGTCTTTTATTAATAATAACTATCTTTATAAGCAGAAGAAAGAGGCTGGCTAAGAAGAAGTGGGACACTGAGAGGACTGAGGAGAGTAGGCAAGTGTACAGGGAGATACACCATAAGGTTAAAGTAGAGGTGGCAAAAGCAAAACAAGTAGCCTATGATGACATATACGCTAGGCTGAACAGCAAGGAGGGAGAGATGGACCTATACAGGTTGGCAAGACAGAGAGACAAAAATGGGAAGGATGTGCAGCAAATTAGGGTGATTAAAGTCAGGAATGGATGTCTTTTGACAGATACCAGTAATGTGATGGGAAGATGGAAAGAGTGCTTTGAAGAGTTGATGAATGAAGAAAATGAAAGAGAACAAAGAGTAGAAGACGTTACCATAGTGGACCGGAAAGTGGCTAGGATCAGTAAGGTAGAAATAAAGAGGGCACTGAAGAGGATGAAGAGTGGAAAGGCTCTGGGTCCTGATGATATCCCTGTAGAAGTATGGAAGTGTTTAGGTGAGGTGGCAGTAGAGTTTCTGACTGGGCTGTTTAACAGGATATTAGAAAGTGAGAAGATGCCTGATGAATGGAGGAGAAGTGTGCTGGTTCCTATTTTTAAGAACAAGGGAGATGTGCAGAGTTGTGGTAACTACAGAGGAATAAAACTGATCAGTCAAAGGATTAAGTTATGGGAAAAAGTTGTCGAAGCTAGGCTAAGGTCTGAAGTAAGAATTTGTGAGCAGCAGTATGGTTTTATGCGTAAAAAGAGCCACAGATGCAGTATTTGCCTTGAGGATGCTGATAGAGAAGTACAGAGAAGGCCAGAGGGAGCTGTACTGTGTCTTCGTAGATCTTGAGAAAGCGTATGACAGGGTACCTAGAGAAGAACTATGGTATTGTATGAGGAAGTCTGGTGTGACCGAGAAGTATGTTAGAGTGGTTCAGGACATGTATGAGGGCTGTAAGACAGTGGTGAGGTGTGTTGTAGGTGAGACAGAGGAGTTCAGTGTGGGGGTGGGACTGCACCAAGGATCTGCTCTGAGTCCTTTGCTGTTTGCTATGGTGATGGACAGGGTGACAGACGAGGCCAGAGAGGAATCTCCATGGACAATGATGTTTGCAGATGACATTGTGATCTGCAGTGAGAGGAGGGAAGAGGTGGAGGAAAAGCTGGAGAGGTGGAGGTTTGAAGATTAGTCAGAGTAAAACAGAGTACATGTGTGTGAATGAGAGGGATTCAAATGGAAAAGTGAGATTACAGGGAGAAGAGATAAAGAAGGTGGAAGATTTTAAGTATCTAGGATCAACAGTTCAGAGCAATGGAGAGTGTGGAAAAGAGGTGAAGAAGTGTGTTCAGGCAGGCTGGAATGGGTGGAGGAAAGTATCAGGTGTGATGTGTGATAGAAGAGTTTCAGCTAAAATGAAAGAGAAAGTGTGGAAAACCGTGGTGAGAGCGGCCATGCTGATTGGTCTAGAGACAGTGTGGTGAGAGCGGCCATGCTGATTGGTCAAGAGACAGTGTGGTGAGAGCGGCCATGCTGATTGATCAGGGGACAGTGTGGTGAGAGCGGCCATGCTGATTGGTCTAGAGACAGTGTGGTGAGAGCGGCCATGCTGATTGGTCAGGGGACAGTGTGGTGAGAGCGGCCATGCTGATTGGTCTAGAGACAGTGTGGTGAGAGCGGCCATGCTGATTGGTCAGGGGACAGTGTGGTGAGAGCGGCCATGCTGATTGGTCTAGAGACAGTGTGGTGAGAGCGGCCATGCTGATTGGTCAAGAGACAGTGTGGTGAGAGCGGCCATGCTGATTGGTCTAGAGACAGTGTCACTGAGAAAAAGACAGGAAACAGAGATGTTTGTAGCAGAGATGAAGATGCTGAGGATCTCTCTGGGAGTGACCAGGATGGACAGGATCAGAGGAACAGCACATGTTAGAGGTTTTAAAGTCAGAGAGGTCAGACTGAGATGGTTTGGACATGTGCAGAGGAGAGAGAGAGAGTACATCAGAAGAAGGATGCTGGGTTTGGAACCACCAGGAAAGAGGACTAGAGGAAGACCAAAGAGGAGGTTCATGGATACAGTGAAGGAAGACATGAAGATAGTTGGTGTGATCGAAGAGGATGAAGGAGATAGGGTTAGATGGAAGAGAATGACTTGATGTGGCGCCCCGTGAAGGGAAATGCCAAAAGAAGAAGAACTTTATGAGCAGAATGTGAAACATTGTGTAGCAGCAGACCAGCTATACGACACACATGGTTTCAAATGAATTCAAATATAATGATTAACATTGTCTCTTAATTAACAGTCTTTTCTTATGTACGGTCCTACTCTGACTGGTATCATGTCTGCTTTCTGATTTCCTATCTGCTTCAAATGCTTCATTTCACTGTCCTCATTTCAGCTTCAGATTTTGTCCACACGTCTCCTCTTTTACCCACGTCTCACCGTTTACCAGCTCCTGACTTCTTTAAGTTCACACACTCCCCCATCGTTATAGACCTCTCAGTTTGTGTAGAAGTTGGTGTACACACAATGGATGGTGTTCCTGGTCTGTGTGTGTGTGTGTGTATAGTATGTGTATGTGTCTGTGTGTCTGTATGTGTGTGTATGTGTGTATGTGTCTGTGTGTGTGTGTCTGTGTGTGTGTGGGTCTGTGTGTGTGTGTGTGTGTGTGTGTATGTGTCTGTGTGTGTATGTGTCTGTGTGTGTGTGTCTGTGTGTGTGTGTGTCTGTGTGTGTATCTGACACACTGCAGTGTTTTAATAAGATAAAGATGGATAAAGTTTAAAGATAATAAGAGATAATCAGTTATATTTATTATGAGATTATAATTTATATTTATTTCCGCCCTCCGACCCGCTCACACGTTTCTATGTTTCCAGAGCGTTTCTAGAGCGGTACGATGCCGTCCTGGTTTGGTCCAGCAGTGTAGCTGCGGTCTGATTGGACGGCGTCCAGCTGGAAGCTATTTTAGGCGTGCAGGCCGAGCCAGGCTAGAATGTACTGTACCCAGGATGCAAATGTCCTATTTAATGATGAATGCCAGTTTCAGATTTATGATTTATGTCTGTATCTGAAGAAGAGAAAATAATCATTTTATCCAACTGAAACATCCCAGCGGGATTTTTCTGTCTCAACAGATGGAACCTCCCTTCCTCCCTCCCCCGAACAAACACGGGTTGCATGCCACTCTTCCTCCAGCCTCTTGTTTGTATCTGGGTAGAGATGGATGCTTCCTGCTGCAGGAGCTCTGCTGTGCAGAGCAGGAACCTCTGTTAGCAGCCTGCGTTCAGGATGGAATAATTAGACGGACCGTCTGATCAAACGAGATGCTTTCTGATTGACAATTAGAAGCAGGACGTTGTTCTGTTCGGAGCTGCAGACGGATGATGATGAGGATGATGAGCACAGTAACTTATCAGACGGTGGATCCGTTTGATCCACCAGAAAAACTGTGTTAAAACTATTAATTATTATTATCTATTATTTTGTTATTATCGTTTCTATTCATGGTTTTTCCAAACGTGTGTTTTCACAGTGAAGCATTTGACCAATCACAGTTCAGCTAGCATGTGTTACCATGTGAACTAAAACCAGCAGAGTTTCTGGAAAGACCTGCTGGATCCATTCGGCTGGGGGTTTTTTTGCACAAAGTGAACAAAATGACACTTTTTATTCAATCAATCAGATGTTTAGCTGCTTCCCATCAGGCCTCTTACGTCGCTGTATTCCCAGCTGCTGATTGGATAGGCACATTGGGGGCTTCTAGTTAGGGGTGGGGGGTATAACAGAAAATAATTGAGAAGCACTGGCTTTTTTTTTAATCAGTTAAGAACAACTAAAGAAGGAAAACAAACAGAATTAGTGCCTGATTTACTTTCATGGTCGTTTTTCAGACTGACTTTTTAAGACATATTGAACAAAGTAAAGAAGTGCGAGCAGCATGGGACAGGACAAGAAGGACAACCTCTGAGGAGGAGCAAACCCAGGTTAGTTTGTCTAGAATCAGTTTCAGGTCCCTTCTATCAGATTTAAAAGGATTTCTAGATGGAAGTCGAAACGTCTCAAACACACAGTTCTGAAGACACTTTGAAAAACTTTCCTACAACGAATCAGTCTGGAAGGATGAGGGACTAGACTGACTCATTCAAAATGTGGACGAAGTGAAGAAGTGGACACAGCCTGGGACAGAATAGGAAGGACTTTTACTTTGGCTGAGGAGAAAGAAAGATGGAATATTTCTAATAATATATATAATAATATATTTATATTTTTATATTTTATTAAAGCTCATCAGATCTTTATGGAGGGTTTTGTGTCGCAGCGGTTTAAAGAATAAGAGACTTTTTTTAAATCATTGGATCAAGACTTTTATTGTGAAGTTTTTCGTCTCTGATGCTGAGATATTTTTTCTCTATTAATCTGAACAGTGAGATGTTTTATGACCATACTGACGCAGATGGAGCACTGATGAAGGACGGAGGGTGAAACTCCACCTCTGTTTTTATTAGAATCAGAATCTGTTTGTCGTTGTTGAACCACGAGGGAACAGATTTTAAAGTTTTGGTTCAACTCAAAATAAAAACATACAAATAGTTTTTTGGTTGGAGTCAGAATGTGAACACGGTGATGATTCCTTTAGAAAAAAAAACAAGCTGCACACCTCCACCCGCATCGAGTGAGACGGGTGGAAAATAAACCTCCACCCGCATCGAGCGAGACGGGTGGAAAATAAACCTCCACCCGCATCGAGTGAGACGGGTGGAAAATAAACCTCCACCCGCATCGAGTGAGACGGGTGGAAAATAAAAAAGAGTTGTAGAGAAGACACCGAGGATGGAGGATGAAGATCTATCATCAGTCCATTCCAGTCCTAATTATCTCTGAGTGAGCCCCTCCTCACACACCTGAAGGTTTTAATGAATCCAATCAGAGGACAGACATGTGTGTGAACACACACTCTGTCATATTTACCGTCACACACACACACAAGCTTCTTTTTTAGCTTCCTGATAAGATGATGTCAGGTTGAAGCAAAGCCTTCTGGGAAAACAGCTCAAAGATGTTTGTCTGCAAACTTCAGAAGAAGAGTGTCACACACACTGCCCGCTCTGTGTGTGTGTGTGTGTGTGTGTGTGTGTGTGTGTGTGTGTGTGTGTGTGTGTCCGTCACACACACTGCCCGCTCTGTGTGTGTGTGTGTGTGTATTTCCATCCTCCATCTTTTCTTCACTCCCTTCTTTCTCTGATTTTCTTTGTGCCTTCCCCTCCCTCCCACCTCCCCCCCCTCTGCAATCTCTCTGTCCCAGCATGCACTGGGTGTCCAGCGGTGATTTTTCATCTTTGACTTCGTCTTCGTTGACAGTTCCATGTGGAGACTTTTTCTGTTTCACACACAAAACAACAGCTTCTGCTCTCCGTCATCGTGGACCCCCTCCCCCATACGTCTCCCCACATTTGGCCTTGTGTTTGGCTCAGACTGATGTATGGATTTTCCAATATTGGCCTTGAATTAAAATCAGATATGAGGCAGTCAGAGGGAGCGTGTCGCTGCAGACCATCAATAAGATTTTATTATTTCATACCACATGTCTGGCCTGAGAAAATACTCCCAAGTACTGCTCGGGGAGGGGAGATCCTGCCCCACCTTGCACCTGCATGAGGATCTCATGAGGAGGACACAGGCTGGGTGTTGTGGTGTAAGCTCGCCCCTCTGAACCTGGAACATCTGCTCAGAAGATCTGTTTTTTAATAAAATTACAGCCGCGTGAAGCTCGCAGGTAAAACCAGCAGGAAAAAGTCAGAAATGCATAATGCATGACCTGACACCGTCACCATGGCAACGCCTGGTGCTGCAACACCTGTGCAGCAGGTGTATGCAGGAGACTGAAAGTCAGCAGGAAATCAGGACATCCCGCTCCTGTGCGCCGTATAAATACAGTAAAGAGTGGGTGGGGTTCGAGTGGGATGTGGGTGTGCTGCGGTTGGGGTGTGGTCGGGTGCGGGTGTGGTGTGGATGGGAAACACTTTCATTACCTCAGGAATGCGTTGTTGTTAAAAGTTTTTAAAATGTTAACTTAATTAGTTTCAATTAAGTTTTTAAACAGTGAATTTTCTCTTTATTTTTTTCTCTGACTCGTGCATGACACAGTGTAAATCTCATTTGATGCTATAAACACAATGAAAAGCATCATTTTAGTAAAGATGGAGCATATTTTTTTTTTGTTCTATTTGTTCCATGAACACATCGTTAGGTGAGGAGGCAGGTTTGGTGATGAATTCTGGGACAGACGGACGGACGGAGAGCCAATGAAATGACTTGAACTTCTATAAAGATCCTGACATTTTAATCTTTAACGAAGTTATAGCTTAATTAAGATTTCTCTGCAACAAATCACGATTAAGAAAAGATGATAAATGAGAAAATCTCACACTTGTACAGCAGCTGTGGATCTGACTCTACAAGATGGGATTAATAATAATAATGAATTGTGCTTTTCAGGACTCTCATTCCCTCCATACCGGGTGATGGTAAGCTACTGTTGTACCCACAGCTGCCCTGGGGCAGACTGACAGAAGCGAGGCTGCCGTTTTGCACCATCGGCCCTTCATACCATCACCAACCAATCACACACACACCATTCAGACTAGGTAATGTGGGCAAAGTGTCTTACCCAGGGACACAACGGAAATTTAATCTCAACGACCGTCCCACTGTGATACCTGGGGTTCCAGTGGTCTCCCATCCAAGTACAACCCAGACCCAGCATGCTTAGCTTCTGAGGTCTGATGGGATCAGGTATAGGCAGGCTGTATGGCCACAAGATTAAGGTTTAAAATAATAATTTGGTCAGATCTAATCATTTGCGTGATCCAAAACTACGAGTTCAGAAAAAACTAGGAACCACTCGCAGTGTTCTGATTGGATTTCAAAGTTTTTTAAGATCATCAATATCAGAAGAAACCAAACTCGCCACGCCCAGCGTTGGTTTGTGTGATCATCTCCACCATGTTTTACCCGCTGCCTCAGTGGGACGGTGGTGAGCCGTTCTGGACCCGTGAATGTTTCTATAGAAGTGATGACAGCGTGTTGATGTGGCAGGTCTGCCCGCACATCTGTTAGCAGACCAAACAGATGCATAAAACATGGCGACAATAAGACGACCGTGTTTAATTAATGTGAGACTGCAGCAGGGTTTCTGCTGTTTGACGAGCAGCTTTTCTCTCTGCAGTGAAGACGTGACAGTTCGGTGGAACCAGGTGAACGTCTCCCTCAAACAGACCCGTCATACCCGTTTACCCGTCACAGTTTTCATCAGGCAGCTGCAGGGATTCTACTGATGGATCCAAACAGGACCGGTCCATCTTAGAGCAGGGTTCATGATGTAGACAGGAAGAAGAACGCTGTAGGAGGAGTTTGATAGGGATTTTTATCAGACAGTCTGATGATCCTCAAACTGAAGGTGAGGTGTTGAACATTGTTTGTAGGTTTGTTCTTCAGGTACGACGTGAGATTCTGGTCCGACCTTAATGAGCTGATGCAGTGAGAGAGGAAACGGATGATGAGGAGGTGATGCTCTGTTAAAGCGCAGTCAGAGCTAGGCTGGTTACCTCCGCTTACGTTTCTGGCTCATTATAATTACAAATTCCCAATCATCGGTAAATTTCAAAATGGCAGACGAATACAATTTTTAGGTATTCAATATGGCGTCGATACGAGAAGCAGGAGGAAGACCTTGACAGGTATGGGATGAGAAGAGCGAGGTTACAGAAGAAAGAAGATGGAAGAAGTTGTTTGGATGAATGAAGAGAGTGTAAACGAGGTGAGGAAACATGAGCAGGAAGGAGGGAGAACAGAATCAGGTGTGATTTTCTTTGGAGACAGTGGGTCAGATGTGGATGGAGGTATCGGAGGTTCTCTTTGGGAGGAACCAGGATGAACAGGATCAGGAACGAGGACATCAGCACATGTTAGAGGTTAAATGGAGCGATGTGATTGGCTGTCTCACAGCTGTATGCATTGTTGACAGTTTATTTTCTCTTTGTAGTAAAAGCCATAAACTGTGGCCTGCCATGTTTTCTGTCAGAGTGAATGTTGTGTGAGAAGCTTTTTCACCTGGAGGCATGTTTGCCCTCTGCACGGCTCCACATGAGGCATGCTCTGATTAGCACGTCACCGTCTCACATTTTAAAGACATCTCTGTTCAAAATCACATGGTTATTCTGCACTGGGAGAAGTTCTGCTTCAGCAGCAGGTCTGCAGACACCAGCTGTACCAGGTCGTACTGAGCCGTACTGAGCCGTACTGAGCCATAAAGAGTCGTACTGAGCTGAACTAGACCGCGCTGTACCAGGAGGAGGTACTTGAGTCATACCAGGCCACTCTGCAGCAATGCATATTTTCTACTCGTGTCTCCTCGTGCCACGCCCCCTCACTCTTTTGTGTGTGTTTACCCTCCACACCGTCGGGGAACGATGGAGTGATACGAGTCACTGAGCGATGATGAGCGATGATGAAGGATCCAGCAATCAGTGAAAAGAGGAGAGATCGAGAGGCAGACGGAGTTGGACAGACAGTAAACTCTGGACATATAATATTACAAGAGCTCAAATGTTTTTAAAACATAAAACTTTTAGGGTTTTTTCTTGTCCCTCTTAGAAGTTATTTTCCATTTTTTCTTTTGCCTCCAGGAGGCGTCACAGTGCCCTCCATGTGTCTCCCTCATGGAAACTCCTCTGTGGTCCTCCTCTAAACGGCCTGCTGGGTGGTTTACAGTAGCTGGTACTTTCACACCTGGTATTTTTCTCCATCCTCTCTGCACATGCTGCTTCACCTCTTTTCCACGCTCTCGGTTCATCCTACGTGTCCTCCAGCTGCTGGTTTGCCGTCACATGGAGAGAAGCTGAGCTGAAAATGTAGGAGATCAACTCGTCTTCATTTCTTTTTCTCATCATGATTCTTTTTTTCTTTGTTTGCTCTCGTTCATTCTTTTTCTTCCAGAACATTAAAATAAACAGAAAATCTTTACAATAAAAAGACAGATTTAAACTTCCAGCTCAGGGAGACATGAAGACAAACAATCTGATTTGATTCAGAAATTTTCTGCTGGTTTACTTTATTATTGCTTTTATTTCAGTGGAAATAATTCTGTTGGAGTGTGACACGGGGTGCAGGGTGGGAACAGCAGGGTTCTGATGGAGAATAAAGGGTTTAAAGTCTGGTTCTGTGTGTCCTGTTGGCGAGACGGCTCTAACAAGGGTGAGCACTGGAGCATTTGGCTGAAAATCTCATAATTCCTGCAGATTCCGTGTTTCTGATCCTCCGGCTGGACAAACCAGTCTGACCAGTGAAATCTGACTGCCAACATTTTACACGTTTAATTAAAACTTTGACGTGTCTCAATCAGCCTGTAAAATCCTGACTGTTGCTGCGATGCAAAAACAACTGCAGCCCGAAAAGTCGCAGCGTCGTTATTTCACGTTAAAGTGATTTTATGGTGAAAATTCTTCCTTCTTGTTTCATTCCGTCTTCTGAACCGCTTATTACTTTTGGGGCTGCGAGGGTGCCGGAGGCTAACCTGGCGGGTTTCAGGTGAGAGGCAGGCTACACCCTGAACAAGTTGCCAGTCTGTTGCAGGGCCACACACACAGAAAACCCTCACACACACACACACACACACACACCTTGAGGCAATTCTATTGCGGTCAATCAACCTGACACGTATGGTTTTGGAGTGTGTGAGGAAACCCAAGTACACATGGAGAGAACATACAAACTCCACACAGAAAGACCAGTTTTTCAAGCCTCCATTCCAGGACTCAAACCCCTGACCTCCTTGCTGCGAGGCCACTGTGCAGCCGTTGGAATGACTTTGAATGAAACACATGAAATGAACTTGATCTAAAAGACTGAAAGGAACAAATGCTGGAGGTAAACATGTTACCCTGATCCTTCAGACTGTTACTCTGTCTCCATGGAAACAGTCTGACCCCTTCACTCCACAGTGGGCAGATCGTTCCTTTCTGGTGGGGAACAAACATGTCGTATGTAATGCACCCAGTCAGCGCCGTCCAGAAAACAGAGAGCAAAAACAAACTTTCTAAACCCTGTCTTTAAATTCTCAATCTGGGGAATCGTTACCCTCACAGACCGTACAGCATGGTGGATCTTCTTTTTTCAGCTATAGAACTACAAACATGGCGGACGGATGCTTGTGTTCATGTCACATCGTCACCTCTGTGCCCTGCAATGCCTAACCCAAAATAACATTGAGTGGAGGCACCAGGTGGCACCAGACAAGTAACCCTTACCTGGCACTACCCACACAGGCGAAGCAGATGTCAGTGGGAGAGAATGACAGAAATGTGGGCAGAATGTGGGCATGGGAGAAAACAAAAGACATGGCCAAAACTAACCTGGCATTTGAAAAGTATCTGAATCCTGGAGAGTTTGACTGAAACAGGCATTGATGACATAGTAAAATATGTCAGGAAGGTTTTTAATGTGGATTAATTCTCAAACATTTTAAATCAAGACCTTTTTTAAAACTCCACCAACGAGCTTTTTCTTCATCAAAATAAAATATTTGTAACGCTGGCTGGCTGAAGGCTTTGTTTCTGAATCTGATGCTTTTATTTTGGAAGGGAAACCGTGTCGTTAGAACCAAACCAGCCGCCATGTTTCATCTCATAATGTAAAATGATTTTATAATCTCTCTGATTTAAATCATCCAGATGGATTTATCTAAATTTAACTGGTAGGTTTGGTAAGATTTACATTTTTATTTCCAAAAACAAACCGTCAGATTTCTATGACAACACACAATTTAATCCCTCAGATGGATGGACAGACGGACGGACGGACGGACAGACAGACAGCTGGACAGAGTTTGCTGATCTTAGAGTGAAATAAGAAATGGTAAAGTTTATGGAATGATAAAGCAGGCAGAGAGCGGTGCCCGGCTTCACTAACCTTTTCTCAGCTTCGTCCAAATGGACAAAAAAAAAAAAAAGACAAAGAAAAGGAGGAAAGAAAAAAGTGGTCTATCTGCAGGAGCAACCTTTCCCCCAGCCACTAATCACAGTCCAAAAAAAAAACCCACTGTGTGAGATTAGTGTGTGAGGATGGGATGTTTTTACAGTGCTGCAGTGGCCGAACCTGAACACCTTCAAAGCTCTTCTACTGGCATAAAAATATTATTTTCACTGTCTTTTATTTCATGGATTATTTTCTGTTTGACCAATCCTATTCTACCAGCACGTGTTACCAGGGAGGGTAAACCAGCAGAGTCTGTAAAGACCTTCATACTCTGTTCTGATGGTTTTAAACTGTTACAGAGTAAACAAAAGTTTTACTTTGATTTTATTTCATTTTATTTGTACAGCCTGATATCTCTAAACAACCATTTCAACGGGCTTCACTTTGAAGATAAAAAAAAAAGTACAAAACAAACAATGAGCTTTAAAAGAAAATGTTTAAACATACAAACACAGTTAAAAACTAACTAAACAAAAAACTACTGTCTTTAGACCCTCCTTCATGGTGAGGAAACACTCCAAAAAAAAAAAACTCAGCCGAGCGGAAGAAAATAAGAAACTTGATGAGGATCCACATGAAGGAGAGATCCCTCCCCCGGGACGAGCAGACTGTTAAATATGATCTTATTCTAAAGAAATCAGTATTAGTTCTTCATCCTGATGGAAACGGGAGGCGTTGCCTCCTCAGTCTGACCAATCACAGGACAGGAACACAGAGACCTCCTCAGTCTGACCAATCATAGGACAGGAACACAGAGACCTCCTCAGTCTGACCAATCACAGGACAGGAACACAGAGACCTCCTCAGTCTGACCAATCACAGAACAGGAACACAGAGACCTCCTCAGTCTGACCACACCCAGGACAGGAACACAGAGACCTCCTCAGTCTGACCAATCACAGGACAGGAACACAGAGGATCCATCAAGAATCTTGAACAAGGAGGAGGAAGAGAGAGGTGGACACCATGTGAATCATACTGAACCAACTAGTGGTGGAAAAAAATAAATGAAGACATTAAAGACCAATGAATGAGATGGAACCAATCAGATTTTGACGTGGTGTCTGACATTCAACGACATCATTTTCAAAGCTGCTGATTGGACAGTCCCAGAGTGGCCTAGCTAGCAAACCGCATCATTGGCAGCTACGTAAATGTATGTTTACATTTTCATTCAAAGTATGTTTGTTGAACAAAGTAAAGAAGCATGAACAGCATGGAACAGGACAAACTGGACTTTTAGCGTTGCTGAGGAGAGAAGGATGTTTTTAATCTACAAATAATGTAAAATATTTTTATATCCTATTTGATATGGATTTTATGAGGTTTTTATGGATGATTTATGTCACAGCTGTTCTGTTTGCACAATAAGAGACTTTTTAACCACTGGATTGTTTAGTGAATAAAGACTTTTATTGTGAAGTTTTTTTTACTCGTGATGTTTACATACTTTTCTGTATTAATTCAATAAGATGGTTTTATCTCCATAAACTAGTCCCTGATGCAGATGGAGTATTACTGAAGGTCTGGGTGTAAAATGTGGTTTTTACTCTAGTGCAGTGGGATATGCATGTTCCTCACCGTGCACACACGCCTCCCTGTGCACGTACCCCACTGTGGACACACAATCCCCAGCAGGAAGCTTGGCTGCATTACTTTTTCATCCCTGCCAACCATATTTGGACGTCCATCTTTATTTGATTGTGCTGAACGTGTGTGTGAGCTCTGTGCTGAGTGCACCTCTCTCTTTCATCTCTCACTCTCTGGGGTTTGCTTCTCCCGCTATGCTAATAGTGTTCCTGCGCTAAAAACAGAAGCTGCTTACACATTCACATCATGCAAACACACTCTCACAAAGCTGACACAAACATCACAAACACTTCTATTATTAGAAGGAAAACTTTAGATCTTTCAGCGATGCTACATCATCCCATCAAAACTCAGCCATGTTTAACTGGTTTACCTCCAGTAATCTGTAATAATCTTTAATCCAGTCTGAATTTACGTCTGGTTCTTTTAACCTTTCATTAATAAAATTCCATTTATGGTTTTTATGCCTCCGTCGACAGAATGTAGAAAAACCTTTAAACATTCGGCTTGTCCGTCTGCTAAGGTATCCCCCAAACCACTGAAGGGGCTTTAAAAAAACGGCTCACAGTTACTCAGTACCAACTATAGATGGACATTCACCTCCCCGGTGTCATGTCGTTCTATCACAGGAACAGTCTGTTGAATCTACACTGACGCCACCTACTGACCTGTTTTTGGAAATTCACACATTAAAATCCCATAAAATGGTGAAAAATGTAGAAATCTTTTTCATACGACGGCTTCAACAAAACATTCAAGACACGAAGCGTTCTGTTTGACGCCTCGACGCGAGTTATTCTGTTTTACAATAAATTCTGGAAGAAAAAAGAAACGCTGATAAAAATAAAAACAACTCAAACCGTCGTCATGTAAATGGTAAAGATTTTTTCTTCAACATGAACTCTCTGTGAGACAAGTCCGTGTCTCACATTCATGTAGTGTAGTTCCTCATTCATCCAGGAGTGATCCATTGTAGAAAAACTCTATGTGAGACAGTTTGCAGGCCTGTGGGGTTCTGTTTGGACCCACAGGGTCTTAATTCAGGATTTACAGACTCTGTGATTTTCTAGCAGCTGAAGCTTTGTTTATTAAACATGTTTACATCCAAACACGTGTGTACGCTGACTTCCATCCAATCTGAGCATTCTCTAAAGAAGAGGTGGACTTTAGAAAAACTCAAAGCAAAGTCAGAAGCTCCCAAATGGAGGACGTGGGGACCAGAGGAGACGTTTGGAACTAGTTCAGTGAAATATCAGGTCATTTCTTTCAGTGTTTGTGTTGTTTTTAAAGGTGTGATTCTAAAACCTGTAACAGCATCCGGTCTGTAAAGATGCTGACTCTCAGGAAGTGTTTACATGATTAAAACATGTTCTCAGTCTAATGAACCTGAATAATGTTCCTCTGTAACAATGAGACGTGTCTATAAGTAAATATCTGTAACACGTCGTTAATCTGAGTTCTAACTTATTAAAACTAATTTTTTTTTAACTTCATGAGCAGTTCTTTTTTTGTGAAACATTGAAGTAAGATTTTTTCCAGGTTTTCTTCATTTTCACGTGTCGGCCTCTAAGACGTCGTGTTGAAGCCGAACATCCACATCTCCCCAAGTCTCTACGTAATAAAAGCCAGCTTCAGGTTCTCCAGCCTGACAGATGTATCAAGTTTAATCTGATTATCCACACACACACACACACACACACACACACACACACACACACACACATACAAACACACACACACACACACACACACACACACACACACACACACACACACACACATACAAACACACACACACACACACACACACACACACACACACACACACACACATACACACACACACATACAAACACACACACACACACACACACACACACACACACACACATACACACACACACACACATACAAACACACACACACACACACACACACACACACACACATACAAACACACACACACACACACACACACACACACACATACAAACACACACACACACACACACACACACACACACACACACACACACACACACACACACACACACACACACATACAAACACACACACACACACACACACACACACACACACACATACAAACACACACACACACACACACACACACACACACACACACACACACATACAAACACACACACACACACACACACACACACACACACACACACATACAAACACACACACACACACACACACACACACACACACACACATACAAACACACACACACACACATCCTGAATGAGTAGTTCTGTGGTTTAAACAGATTGATTGTTTTTTTTTCTGTGAACAGGAACCAGAACGTCTGACAGAAACACATCAGAACATCTTGGGGGTACTTTGGGTTTTCTTCTGCCAAGCTTTGCTCTCTTGGCACAGACTCAACACGAAGAACAACAGATACCAGTTATAAGCCCAGAGCCGAGCGCTAGAGGTTGCTCTCGACAGCATGAGGAGTCCTGTGACTTGATTTGGAAGTTACCGTCTGCTTCGATCCAGCCAGCATCCTAACTTGCTGCTTCATCGGGTGCAGAAGCTTGGACAAAAAGGACACACTAGTTTCAAAACTGAGCACCTGGTGCAGACTTTAGAGTCTCTAGAGACAGAAGGATGCCAAATATGCCCATTAATAATCACCATGTTTGAACTCATTTTGGAGCCGTCACTACGTGTCTCTGTTTTTGGTCACTATTTTAAGGTCATAGCTCTGTGTTCATCCCGGTCATCCTGTGTTCGGGCTGGGATGGAGTTGGTTTACACGTGAGATTTGTTTATAAAGATTTGATAGCAGGTTTTTTAGAAATCCCACCTTCATGAGTCCATGAAGAAAGTGATTAAACTGATCAAAAACATCTTGTCTTTATAAGTGAGATCCCAGATCCAGCCGAGGAACTCAACATCACAGTCAAACACATTTTTCATTTTAAACACATTTCTGGTTAAACTTGAAGGTTTTTATTTATTTATTTATTCGGTCAAATTTACTCCGAAGAGCAAAACTGTTAAAAAAATAACCATTTTTTCTTCTCCATTAATCTGTGTAAAATTTTCTTTTTGTCTCACTCGTTTTTTTCTGGAGCTTCATCTGATTCATAAAATCAAATAACGCGCTCACAGCTTTACTTTCACATCCTGATGAATCAGTAAATCCTTTTTATTTTTCTGTCTGAATCATCGAAGAGGAACTAAATCAATTACATTATTTTCTCTGCTTCCTTTAACAAAAACCACAGAATAAAAATCAACCGTTAGAGAGGAAGTGGATTACAGAGACACAGCCTCCCTTCATCCCTCCAGTGGTAACAGACCTGTGCAGGGTGCTCCCTGCCTCCTCATAGGGTCTGTGTTTGATTAGTAAGGAGTGGATTACAGAGACACAGCCTCCCTTCATCCCTCCAGTGGTAACAGACCTGTGCAGGGTGCTCCCTGCCTCCTCATAGGGTCTGTGTTTGATTAGTAAGGAGTGGATTACAGAGACACAGCCTCCCTTCATCCCTCCAGTAGTAACAGACCTGTGCAGGGTGCTCCCTGCCTCCTCATAGGGTCTGTGTTTGATTTTTAGGAAGTGAATTAAAGATGTAAATTCTAATTTTATTTCTTCACTAAATGCTGCAAAGTGTTTGAACAACAGGACCAAATGTGGTGGTTCAGACATGGATGGATGGATGGATGGATGGATGGGTGGGTGGGTGGATGGTTGGTTGGTTGGTTGGTTGGTTGGATGGGTGTTCTACGGGATGAATAATCTCTCACCACATGGTTTTCATCTGAATTATTCCCAGGCTGGAAAACCACCAGCATGGAAAATAAACCAGGTTTTAATTATATTTTTTGGCTAAAAATCTTTTCCTCTCCTGCAGGATTCCTGAGCACCGGTGACCAGGCAGCCAAAGGAAATTATGGTCTGCTGGACCAGATCCAGGCTTTACGCTGGACCAGTGAGAACATTGCCGCCTTTGGGGGTGATCCGCTCCGGATTACCGTCTTTGGCTCCGGGGCAGGGGCCGCCTGCGTGAACCTGCTGACCCTGTCTCACTACTCAGAGGGAAACCGCTGGAGTAACTCCACCAAAGGTAGGACCCCGCCTTTCACCGCTACGCAGTGTGGACCAGTGCTCCCTCCTACCGCTGCACCGTTACACCGTACTCCTGAATATTCATACACTGTTGTTACTGCAGGATTTACTGTAAGGTATTTATCAATAAACAACCCCTCAGTCTTTAAGACGACGACCGCTACTGAAGCACAGCACTAAAACTAGGACAGGAAGACCCGAACCAAAAAAAGCAGATGCTTTTAATATTTATTTAGAGGTCATGCAGATCATCAAAAAACAGTCTCTTCTCCCGTTCTTCTTCTTCTCTTCTTCTTCTTCCGCTCCATCTTCTCCCGTCGCTAAAGCAGGGTTTACTTTCGCACTACCGTGAATTTAACTGGACGCATTGTGTAAACAATGCAGAGAATAATGGCTGCTAGGTGAGGGAGAGTTCACAGCGTCCTCATAAGGATGCTGATAGAGATCCTTCCTCCTCACAGGGAAGGTTAGAGTGAGACTGACCCGCTGACAGAGGGAGAGGAAGTGTGGTATTGTAAGAAGAAGTCTGGAATGACAGAGACCAATGTTAGGGCTGGACAGTGATGAGGTGTGCTGTATGTGGAACTTCATCACTAAATGTTGCTGCAGTGACGGGACGGGCTGCTGAATAAGGGTAAGATGGACTCTTAATGAACTCTGATGTTTGCAGATGATATTGTTATTTGTTGTGACGCTCCAGAGAGGGGAAGGTTGAAAGGAGAAGTAAAAACAGTCACTTAATGCAGTCCTGCATGTTTATACTCAGTGTTACCCTACAGTGAGTTCCAAATTATTACTCTGAAGGAGGAGGGCTCATCACGTCAATCGAGATCTACTAGTCGATCGTGGCATCAGTGCTAGTCGATCGCAGCGTGACATTAAAACATATCAGTCTGTCATTCATTCCATCACTTGATTAATAAAGAGTCAATTAAAAGACAACTGAATCTGACCTTGATTGGTCACCTGAGTGTCCTGAATGTCCGGAGTGGCTCCACACGTAGAATCCCATCTGCCTAGGGAGTGAGAGGGGTTAGGGAGTAACGGGTTAATTGAACTTAAAACTGATAATCAGAAAAATCTGATTTCAGGAATAAAATCTCTGAGAAATGAAAGCAAAGCTTTATTTCCATTTAATTTGGAACAGACTGTATCGTGCATATTAAACCCTGGCGGTACCCTCTAAGACTGGCATCAGAATAAATTAATGTAATGTGAACGTGCACGGCTGTGCAGAGGTGAAATACCTGTGAAATGATTGTTTCTATGTGATTGCGCTTGACGGGGAGCCGTAATGATCTCACGTTGTGACTCATAATTCTGCATCAACACACTTTGTGTTCGGCTGAATTTCAGTGTTTTTCTTCTAAATTAGACTCATTTGTTCTCGCAGGCCATTTATTTCCCCGGGAAGCAATCAGATATCATTTATTAGTGAGTGGCAAAGGGAACATTTGGTCCTAAAATCTAAATGATAAAATATCTTGCAAGTTTTTTCCCGCAGACCGAGGAAAGGTGACGGTGACCTTGGAGAAAGAGCTTTAATGCTCATCGGGCTGAAACAGTTACAAGACCATCTGCTAAGATTTGGACTCTATTATTTCAGGTCAGACAGATGGTGGAGGAGTGGAGGAAAAGAGTGGGCTTGTCATGCTTTGCTGCCATTTTGCCTGATGATAATGGCTGTTCTGTCTGAAAAGAGGAGGACCACGGGCATGTCTGCCTGATGTTTGCCATGGATCATAGTGGGAAAAACAAAACGCTTCATGGAAACCAGTTTTACAGCAAAGCAAAATAAAAACTTTATGGGATGAAAATCAGAGAAAAAACTGTGTTCAGATGTGAGAAGGTTGTTTTATTTCGAATTAAGGATTGTGAGTTTGTGAACGGTGATGATTGGACGTACAGAATAAATTTGTTGCCATGGCAATATGACATCACTAACACAGGATGGGACGTCACCACGGACCAAACAATTAAGTTGGGTTTTTTTTGGTCCAAACAACACACACTCATTCATACGGGCAATTTCCTAGCAGCCAATCAACCTAACATGTATGTCTTTGGAGGAAACCAGAGAAAACCCACACATACACAGGTAGAACATGTAAACTCCACACAGAAAGATCAGATTTCAAAGCCTCACCCCCTCCAAGACTGGAACCCAGGTTTTTTTTTTTTTTTGCTGTGAGGCCTCTGTTCTATAAAAATTCCCAGACTCGGAACGCATGTGGTATAAAATGTCAAACATAAAATCTGTCGAAAATAGAATAAAAATAAACTAAAAGATAAAAATCCCTCTGCTTTTATAAAAGAGTTCATGTCATATTTACAACTGGAAGTAGCATAAAAAGTCTAGAGCAAAGAGAATCATAAAGTCTGGTAGAGGAGCGACAGGTCGAGGAGGGAAAGTTTTCAAGAGTCCAGTTTATTAAGGATACAGGTCGGATAGTGTTCATCAGTCTGATGGCTGGTGGGAAAAACTGTCCCTGTGGGGAGAGGTCTTCGTCGGAATGGACTGTAGCCTTCTGCCTGAGGGGAGCAGGTCAAAAAGTCTGGCCAGGGTGAGAAGGATCAGCTGCTGTCCGACCTGCTCGTCCCAGAGTCCTGGAGATGTACAGGTCCTGGAGAGATGGAAGACTTTGGCCAATCATTTTCTCAGCAGAGCGTACAGTGGGCTGTAGTCTCTGTCCCTGGCAGTGGTCCCAGTGTACCACACGGTGATGGGGGCGGTGTAGTCTCTGTTTGTCCCAGGCAGTGGCTCCAGCGTACCACACGGTGATGGGGGTGGTGTAGTCTCTACCCCTGGCAGTGGCTCCAGCGTACCACACGGTGATGGGGGTGGTGTAGTCTCTACCCCTGGCAGTGGCCCCAGCATACCACACAGTGATGGAGGAGGTGTAGTCTCTGTCCCAGGCAGTGGCTCCAGCGTACCACACGGTGATGGAGGTGGTGTAGTCTCTGTTTGTCCCTGGCAGTGGCTCCAGCGTACCACACGGTGATGGGGGTGGTGTAGTCTCTACCCCTGGCAGTGGCTCCAGCGTACCACACGGTGATGGAGGTGGTGTAGTCTCTGTTTGTCCCTGGTGGTGGCTCCAGCGTACCACACGGTGATGGAGGAGGTGTAGTCTCTGTTTGTCCCTGGCAGTGGCTCCAGCGTACCACACGGTGATGGAGGTGGTGTAGTCTCTATTTGTCCCTGGCAGTGGCTCCAGCGTACCACACGGTGATGGAGGTGGTGTAGTCTCTATTTGTCCCTGGCAGTGGCTCCAGCGTACCACACGGTGATGGAGGAGGTGTAGTCTCTGTTTGTCCCTGTTTGTCCCTGGTGGTGGCTCCAGCGTACCACACGGTGATGGAGGTGGTGTAGTCTCTGTTTGTCCCTGGCAGTGGCTCCAGCGTACCACACGGTGATGGAGGAGGTGTAGTCTCTGTTTGTCCCTGTTTGTCCCTGGTGGTGGCTCCAGCGTACCACACGGTGATGGAGGTGGTGTAGTCTCTGTTTGTCCCTGGCAGTGGCTCCAGCGTACCACACGGTGATGGAGGTGGTGTAGTCTCTATTTGTCCCTGGCAGTGGCTCCAGCGTACCACACGGTGATGGAGGTGGTGTAGTCTCTGTTTGTCCCTGGCAGTGGCTCCAGCGTACCACACGGTGATGGAGGTGGTGTAGTCTCTGTTTGTCCCTGGCAGTGGCTCCAGCGTACCACACGGTGATGGAGGAGGTGTAGTCTCTGTTTGTCCCTGTTTGTCCCTGGTGGTGGCTCCAGCGTACCACACGGTGATGGAGGAGGTGTAGTCTCTGTTTGTCCCTGTTTGTCCCTGGCAGTGGCTCCAGCGTACCACACGGTGATGGAGGTGGTGTAGTCTCTGTTTGTCCCTGGCAGTGGCTCCAGCGTACCACACGGTGATGGAGGAGGTGTAGTCTCTGTTTGTCCCAGGCAGTGGCTCCAGCGTACCACACGGTGATGGAGGAGGTGTAGTCTCTGTTTGTCCCTGGTGGTGGCTCCAGCGTACCACACGGTGATGGAGGTGGTGTAGTCTCTGTTTGTCCCTGGCAGTGGCTCCAGCGTACCACACGGTGATGGAGGAGGTGTAGTCTCTGTTTGTCCCAGGCAGTGGCTCCAGCGTACCACACGGTGATAGAGGAGGTCAGGATGGACTCACCATGGTGGTGTAGGATTGGACCATCATCCGGGCCACCAGCTTTATTCAGCTGCGTAGGAAGTCCATCCTCTGTTGGGCCTTCTTGATGAGAGCGCTGATGGTTGTGTTTTAGCTGTACCAAGAGTCTGACATACGAGTCTTTTACATGTCGATGTAAACTTGCAGCACACGTGCATGGTTGCCAAGACCAAGGCGGGTCTTAATACACCTCTATGGGCTCTCGGTGAGGTGAGAGGGTTAGGGTTAACCTTACCTTGTAAATACATTTTAGAGTTACAAAATCTAACCTACCGTAATTTCACGGCCATAAGGCGCACCTAAAAGTCTAAAATTTTCTTCTAAATGAGCGGTGCGCCCTTTCGTGCGGTGCGCCTTGTGTGTGACCTAAAAAGAAAAAGCGGTGCCCGTGAGGCGAGGCGGACCTGAAAGAAAAGCACGAGAACGTTAAAGAGTGAAGTGTGGGTGTGGCTTGTGTATAAAAAAGGTATGTGCTGTATGAACAACATGGCTGTTTTAACCCTGAAAATGGCAAAGAGACACGTTTATGACGCTCAGTTTAAACTGAAGGCGATCAGCTACGCGGAGGAACATGGGAATCGAGCCGCCGCGAGAAATTTCAGCATAAACGAGTCAATGGATTGTAGATGCTTGGACTAACGCAGTGCTTCTCAATTATATCCTGTTGCGCCCCCTCTAGAAAGAAGAAAATATTTCGCCCACCCCTCCCCCACTCTCCGCCATGACCATAATTAGTATCATTTGTCTATGAAATTGTTATAAGCAGTGGTCCCCAACCACCAGGTGGACCACCCCTGGTGTGAGGGGCCTAACTAGTATTTTTATTCACTTTGTTTTTGTGATGTCTTTATTTTGAGGGT
>LR738547.1:623997-661497 GCA_902685375.1 Neostethus bicornis | reverse complement strand
AATCTGCCTCTGGTTTTAAAAACTGAACGTAGGATCGATTCGTCCGAAAAAAAAGGTAATGTTTCTTTACACATCATCAAAAATCAAAATGGCTCCACATCGTACAGTACGGTCCTGCTCTCTACCAGGTCCGAGCCCCAAATCAACTGCTTTACATCAGAAAACCTCTTCAGTTTGCAAATAAATAGAGATTTTTTCATTCTCAAACGAACCATAATTTCCAGAGCAGGGGTACAGAGAACTAGAAGCAATTTTTCCACCTACTGAACTTTAGACTGACTGACTGACTGCTGCACTGACGACTGCACTGACGGCTGCACTGATGGCTGCACTGACGGCTGCACTGATGGCTGCACTGATAGCTGCACTGACGACTGCACTGATGGCTGCACTGACGGCTGCACTGATGGCTGCACTGACTGCTGCACTGACTGCTGCACTGACGACCACACTGACGACTGCACTGACGGCTGCACCATGATCCGGTCACATTCAGTTAATTACAGAACCTGATTCTGACACTACGAGATCAGGTTACGGTTTAAAATGAAGTGAATGGGTCTTACTGGGTGTACCAACTTCATTTACACACCATAAACAGTAACAAAATAGTCAGATTTGGTCAGATTTAGAAACTCAATATCATTGCATTGTCTTCAATTTGTTTAGGTGAAATTTTAAAGCCTTAGAACCATGTTTAATGGCAGCAGGAGCCACTTCTTTGCATGGTCGCCTGGCCCTAAACCTTACCTCTATTTTGATGAAGCTGATTAGCAGGCTGAAAACGGCCTGCCTTCTCAGACGGTGGCTTCTCAGAGACCAACGCTGGGAGAGAAAAAATCTTAAAGAAACGGAGCAGAAATCAAAGAAAACTGCACTCTTTTTGTTTCGTTTTGTCTTCTGAACCACTTAACCTTACTGGGGTTAGGGGGCATGCCGGAGCCTAATCTCAGGTACTAGGTAGGGTACACCCTGATCAGGTGCCAGTCGATACATAACTATCCACACACACTCGATCCCAGGGGTATTCATAGCAGCCAATCAACCTAACATGTGTATGTTTTTGGAGGAAACCAGAGAAAACCCACACATACACGGGGAGAACATGCAAACCACATACAGAAAGACTAGTGTTTCTTTTCGAGAAGCTAATTGCAGGTGTTGATATGTTGTGTAAACACAGTGAGAGCACTAGTTGGGTGAATTGAGTGGGTTACACACGATCGTTGGCTCCATTCACCACTTTAATTTGTTTTAAATGCTGTTATAATTTTATCTGTTTTCATTCAGAATGACTTCATTTTAAAAACTAAGATATTTACCTTCGTTTGCAGCTGAAATAAGAACCTGTGGCTCTGTGACAGAAAAACATGCACAAGTAAATAATTTAGATGAATCATGTGGTCGTGCTGCTTCCAAGTAATTTACCTCCTCCAGATTTACGATAAGTCTGTTTTATTATAATTATCCACTCTGGCTCCGTGGCGACATGATTTGTTCCATTTATGTCAGACCGAACAGCCGGAAACATTTAGGATTTTATATTTGTTTTATTTACAGCAGACTAGTAGGAGGTTTTAAGAAATTTGTCTTTTCCAGAGGATTTTCTCTGAGAGAGTTTCTCTGCTTTGGGGAACCCAGCCATCATGACTCGTTAGTGGAATAAGTTTGATTAGTTGCTGCTTCACAGATAACTCCTGCATAAAGGATTTTAACCTTTCACGTCTCAGTCAGTTTCCGTTAAGACCAGCTGGGTTTCCTGTCACGAGATTTATTCAGGTTACCTTCTGCAGACCGCGGCTGTATGGTGGCCCATTGTGAGAAGGATCTGGGGTTCAGGTCCTGGAGTAGGGGCAGGGCTTAAAACACTCAGCTTTCTGTGTGGAGTTTGCATGTTAGTTTTTTTGTTATTCATTTGTTTCGAGCAAATAAAAAAAAAAGAATTACAAAAAAGCAACTAAAGTAAATCCTAAGTGGGCTAAAGTAAAAGGACAGGAACGAAGAGAATAGGACATTCAAGGTTTTTAGATGAATTTGAACTGTTATTTACACGAACCAACACGAGTACGAACACAGATACCAGGACAAGAGGCTAGTGGTAAGATGCCAAGTACCAATATTAAATACCAACAATATTAAACATTAATGATTAATTAATTAAAAAATCAGGTGTGATGTGTGACAAAAGAATTTCAGCTAAAATGCAAAGGATTGGTCTAGAGACAGTGTGGTGAGAGCGGCCATGCTGATTGGTCTAGAGACAGTGTGGTAAGAGCAGCCATGCTGATTGGTCTAGAGACAGCGTGGTGAGAGCGGTCATGCTGATTGGTCTAGAGACAGCGTGGTGAGAGCGGCCATGCTGATTGGTCTAGAGACAGCGTGGTGAGAGCGGCCATGCTGATTGGTCTAGAGACAGTGTGGTGAGAGCGGTCATGCTGATTGGTCTAGAGACAGCGTGGTGAGAGCGGCCATGCTGATTGGTCTAGAGACAGCGTGGTGAGAGCGGCCATGCTGATTGGTCTAGAGACAGTGTGGTGAGAGCGGCCATGCTGATTGGTCTAGAGACAGCGTGGTGAGAGCGGCCATGCTGATTGGTCTAGAGACAGTGTCACTGAGGAAAAGACAGGAAGAGATGTTTGTATCAGAGATGAAGATGCTGAGGATCTCTCTGGGAGTGACCAGGATGGACAGGATCAGAGGAACAGCACATGTTAGAGGTTTTAAAGTCAGAGAGGTCAGACTGAGATGGTTTGGACATGTGCAGAGGAGAGAGAGAGAGTACATCAGAAGAAGGATGCTGGGTTTGGAACCACCAGGAAAGAGGACTAGAGGAAGACCAAAGAGGAGGTTCATGGATACAGTGAAGGAAGACATGAAGATAGTTGGTGTGACTGAAGAGGATGCAGGAGATAGGGTTAGATGGAAGAGAATGACTTGATGTGGCGACCCGTGAAGGGAAATGCTGAAAGAAGAAGAAGAAGTACCAACAATGGTAATCCGATTAGCCAGAGGTGTGAAAGTCCGGTCCTAGAGGGTTGGTGTCCCAAAGGTTTTCATTGTGTTCCTGCTTCACCACAGCTGGTGCTCATGAAATGAAATCAACAACCAATCAAATTTGGCAAAGACTCGCCAAGCTGGATCAGGTGTGTGGATGCAGGAACACATGTAAAACCTTCAGGACACGAGAACCAGACTGTGCCATTAGAGGATAACCAGTTCAGAAGCTGAAACGAAACCTTCTGCAAACCGCGGCTGCACAGCAGCGCAGTGGTTAGCATAGTGGCCTCGTAACAGGAAGGTCGTGAAGTCGGGACAAGGCTTGGAACACTGATCTATCTGTGTGTAGTTTGTATGTTCTCCTCGTGTAGTGTGGGGTTTTTTCCGGCTTCTTCCAAAAACATGCATGTCAGGTTAACGGGGCGCTTTAAAATTTCTCCTAGGAATGAGTGTGTGTGTGTGTGTGTGTGTGTGTGTGTGTGTGTGTGTGTGTGTGTGTGTGTGTGTGGATGGATGGATGGATGGATGGTTGTCCATCCACGGGTTCAGAAGACGAGACTTTCAGCAAACCAATAAAAAAACAGAAAATCATCCAAACGTCTTTTTCACACAAACGTCATTTAAATTTTTTTTTGCTTCAATCAGAACTCGTTTACCCCCAACTCGCCCAAATGACGAGGTAATAATCTCCTATTGGTTCAGATTAGAGGCTGATTAATTAATATGAAACTGAGTAAGAATTTCCATCTTGCAGAGCAGACCTTTAAACCTGGTCGTGCACCAGACGTGCACGCCGGATGGCTGAGCTTGACATTAAGCGCTAGGCTAATCAGCAACTCTTAAGGATGCATCTCTGATGTGTTTTTATTTAACCTGCTGCAGCAGAAGCGTCAGATTAAGGTTAGAAGCTGTCCTGGGATTTAAACTACAGACTCTGTGTTTCACTAATGTTTATATCTGGTTGGACATTGCTGTTTGTTGTGGACTAACGAGCAGCTAAACTTCCTGTTCACGGGTTCAGCCTGGTCTGGACTCACATTTTAATTAGTTCCACAGATGATTTTCTCTTTTATAAGACTTGGTTTTAATGAGCAAAGAAAGGAAGAGTTCCACAATGTTCAGCTGCTCACAAACTTATTTAATTCTCTTTAATCTTTTGCTTTTAGAAGAGAGAATGTTTTTTATCAGTCGGTGATAAATTGATGATAAAGCAGGTGTTTCATTCTGATAAACCAGAAGATCAAAGAGTTTAAACTCTTAATTTCCTTCCTGTAAACACATGTTTTCCACCGTGTTTATCTGCTGGTTGTAGGTTCCACCGTGGGCCGACGCGGCGCATGGCGATGAGATTCCATACGTGTTCGGCCTGCCGATGATCGGACCCACCGAACTGTTCCCGTGCAACTTCTCCAAGAATGACGTGATGCTCAGCGCCGTGGTGATGACCTACTGGACTAACTTTGCTAAAACGGGGTGAGATTTTATTCACAGAATTAGACGAACGTAGAATCATGTAACTCGTTATTTACAACAAACATAATCAGCCATTTTACTTTTTAAATAAAGCTAATCCGGTGTTTTTCTGGTCAATATTGATTTTTTTAAATCAAACTTTGTTTGTAAAGAACTTTTCAAATTGAAGTTAAAAAAAGTTCTGAACAGAGAAAATAAATCCAGATCATTAATCAATAACAAATAAAAACAAACGTGCATTAAAAATCACACACTTACTGTACACAAAACACTTCACACAGGCATCGACACACACACACACACACACACACACACACACACACACACACACACACACACAAGCACACATGCACATGTACACAATCACACACAATCACACACACACACACACTTGTACCAAGCCGCCCCCATTTCCACCGAACTGCAGCTACTGTCTCTTTAACTGAGTTAATAAAACAAACATCTGGCCTGATGCTGCGGATCGCTCCACACCAGGAGTCAGCCTGCCCATGACTGCAGAGACTGAACTCACAGGTGTCCACCTGGATCCAGGAGGCAGGGGCACCCACAAAAGCCACATGGCTGAAGGGAGGGACTCATACCACCCGGGGCAGTCAGACCCCACAGCCTGAGCAGGTAGAGCTGCTGGGATGGGGGATCCCATGAGGAAAAACTGGAATGAAACAATAAAATAAAAACTAAAACTAGTAAAAGAAGTTAAAAATATATGAGGAATTAATCTTAAAAGTTTCGTTCATTCCGCCATCTTCCGCTTATCCGGGGCCAGGTTAGGGCGGGGGCTCAGAATGCTAGCCCAGGCTTCCCTCGCCCCAACTGTATCTTTCAGCTCACCCGGAAGGATCCTGCAGAGGAAGCTTAATTCAGCCGCTTGTATTCGTTGTACTTGTTCTGTTGGCCTCTTCCACACTGGTTACCATGGTGAGAGTAGGAACTTACATCCTGGTTACCATGGTGAGGGTAGGAACGTACATCCTGGTTACCATGGTGAGGGTAGGAACGTAGATCCTGGTTACCATGGTGAGGGTAGGAACGTAGATCCTGGTTACCATGGTGAGGGTAGGAACGTACATCCTGGTTACCATGGTGAAGGTAGGAACGTACATCCTGGTTACCATGGTCAGGGTAGGAACGTACATCCTGGTTACCATGGTCAGGGTAGGAACGTACATCCTGGTTACCATGGTGAAGGTAGGAACGTACATCCTGGTTACCATGGTGAAGGTAGGAACGTACATCCTGGTTACCATGGTCAGGGTAGGAACGTACATCCTGGTTACCATGGTCAGGGTAGGAACGTACATCCTGGTTACCATGGTGAAGGTAGGAACGTACATCCTGGTTACCACGGTGAGGGTAGGAACGTACATCCTGGTTACCATGGTGAGGGTAGGAACGTACATCCTGGTTACCATGGTGAAGGTAGGAACGTACATCCTGGTTACCACGGTGAGGGTAGGAACGTACATCCTGGTTACCACGGTGAGGGTAGGAACGTACATCCTGGTTACCATGGTCAGGCTAGGAATGTACATCCTGGTTACCATGGTGAGGGTAGGAACGTACATCCTGGTTACCACGGTGAAGGTAGGTACGTACATCCTGGTTACCATGGTGAGGGTAGGAACGTAGATCCTGGTTACCATGGTGAGGGTAGGAACGTAGATCCTGGTTACCATGGTGAGGGTAGGAACGTAGATCCTGGTTACCATGGTGAGGGTAAGAACGTAGATCCTGGTTACCATGGTGAGGGTAGGAACGTAGATCCTGGTTACCATGGTGAAGGTAGGAACGTAGATCCTGGTTACCATGGTGAGGGTAGGAACGTAGATCCTGGTTACCATGGTGAGGGTAGGAACGTAGATCCTGGTTACCATGGTGAGGGTAGGAACGTAGATCCTGGTTACCATGGTGAGGGTAGGAACGTAGATCCTGGTTACCATGGTGAGGGTAGGAATGTAGATCCTGGTTACCATGGTGAGGGTAGGAACGTAGATCCTGGTTACCATGGTGAAGGTAGGAACGTAGATCCTGGTTACCATGGTGAGGGTAGGAATGTAGATCCTGGTTACCATGGTGAAGGTAGGAACGTAGATCCTGGTTACCATGGTGAGGGTAGGAACGTAGATCCTGGTTACCATGGTGAGGGTAGGAACGTAGATCCTGGATAACACCATTAAATACATTAAATCACATTTTTAAAAAAAAGTAAAAACAAAAACAATCAAGTTTAAAAAGGTGGGTTTCCAGCCTCTTAAACAGACTCTGTGTCTGAACCATGTTGATAACAGGGTGATTGTGTGTGTGTGTGCGTGTGTGTGTGCGTGTGTGTGTGTGCGTGTGTGTGTGTGAGGGCTGGTGGGTTGTTATGATGACTGCTGCTGTCTGACCTGTAAAAACTGCTGGGTATTTTTTGGCGGGGGAGTTTCTCGTGTTAATCCTGAATCACGCCACTGGCTTTTATTAACCGTACCATGTAATTGCTATTCCTCGCTGATACCCTCTACATATCTTCAATTACGTTATTAATTACCATGCCAGGGAAGGATATAGGACTCCCCTGCGTGCCCGCCTGGTGGTGCCTTCCAGCGTGTGGCCGTAATGGATGCATAATGGGGCAGCGTTTCTGAGTCCTGCCCACTAACCCTGAGGGGAACAGAAATGCTCTAATAATCCACATATATAAGCCTAAATTGACGTTGAATGCTCGGTGCTGTGGTGATTCAGGAAGGCTGTTCGAGTGGTGCGGCTCCTGTTTATGACAATCCACAGACAATGAGGCGCGTGGTCCAATCTGCTCAGATTAAAAGGAAGGAACCCTTTAACAGGAGTTATCTGTAAATGGTTCCAAACATGCAGCAAAACAGAGCACCACAATGTGGCTGTGTGGTCTTCAGTCTTCCAGGAGGGAGGCTGTGTCATGAGTGGAACTGTCCTTCTCCAATAGTGGGGTCTGTCCTCCTGCGGAGGCACTGTTTGATGCCAGGGGGCACGCGGGATACCGGGAAACTGGCTTTTTTAGCCATACAAGAATAAAGTGTAACAGCACATCCACTACTGTAGTTGGCAGTGCTGCTCTCGTTATCAAAGTGTGCACCAGGAGATTTAGCTCTGTGGTGTAAGGTTTTTTTTTCTTTTGCACCGAAAAGGTGAAAAGAAGTGCAGTAAGCCCCCCCTTCAAGAGACCACCTGAAGATGTTTTTAACTGCTTTGTAAAGAAAGGCAGAGCAAGACGAAGATAATGAGACAAATAAAAGTCGCCCGAAAGCTAAGACGAGAAAATACGAGGAAGCATAGCTTCATTGTGACTACCACGGGGAACGAGGAAAGACCGATGTGTTTACTGTGTCTAAAAATGATGGCAGCAGACAGCATGAAGCCAAATAAATTAAGCCTCCACTTTAAGACTTTACACCCCAATCAGACTAATGAGCCGCTAGAGTTTTTCAACAAAAACAAGCCGAATATATCCAACAATCATCCGCTTTGAGAATGATTACATAGTTATTCTTTGTTGCAAGTTGATCTACAGAATATCTATTTCTTTTCTTTAATGTTAAGGATACAAAGTTATGCAGAGATGTACTTATAATAGAAGCTATCGTGTAAGAGAGTGGGGGGAGAAACGGTTTACTTTTCACTGGGGGAGGGGTGTAACAGAAAATAAATGAGAGGTGCTGATCTAGTGTCAAGGGGTACTACAGCGGAAACTGCTGTCAGTTCTAAATTACCTAAAATGTTTGCTCACAAATATTAACGCCTGTTGGAACCTCACGTTGCTAATCCAGAAGGTCCAACAAGACACTGATCAACCTTTACAGAGAGAACAGCTTCTGTGCAGTGTGCCAGGGTGTGTAACGGGAAAGCAGGACTTTACGTTTAGTCCTGACTCTAGACACCAGCAGGAGGCCGGTCCCAGAGGTCCTCAGAGTTCTAGATGGTTCATGTTTAGTCCTGACTCTAGACACCAGCAGGAGGCCGGTCCCAGAGGTCCTCAGAGTTCTAGATGGTTCATGTTTAGTCCTGACTCTAGACACCAGCAGGAGGCCGGTCCCAGAGGTCCTCAGAGTTCTAGATGGTTCATGTTTAGTCCTGACTCTAGACACCAGCAGGAGGCCGGTCCCAGAGGTCCTCAGAGTTCTAGAAGCCAGTGCAGAGACCTGAGCTCAGGACTGATCTCATCATAGTTTCTGTTTTAAGGTCTTTTTGTTCAGAATCATTAAAATAATCAAACCTTCTGGAAACAAATGGATGGATAAGAACCTCTAAGTCTGGTTTAGAAACCAAGCCTCTGGTTTTAGATGTTTTTTTAAAGCTGGTAAAAGACTGTTAATGTTCCTTTAAGTTTAAGTCTGAGTCCTTTTTACTCCCAGGTTTCTAAATTGGTTTGTTGGTTTTATAGAGAGAGATTGAAGGTAAACTGATGACACTTTCTTTGTGTTTATGTTTGTCAGAGTTTAGCAGCAGAAAGTTTTTTTACATCCAGACTCTGATTTGTTGAATCCAGTGTTAGAGTGAATCCACAGGTCCATGTTCACCTGGTGTCAGTGACACATACTGTAGATCTGACTGTGATAGGACACATTACTACTGGCCACCAACCGCCCTAACGGCAGCATGTACAGGTTAAACAACATGAGTCCCAGGAGTGACCCTTGGGGAACCTCACAGGTCAAAGTCCTGTGATCTGACACACAATTTCCGGTTCTACAGAAATCACAGAGCATCATTCACAGACATACCCAGGCTGGTTTGTTTCTGTTTTATTTTCTCATGTCCAGAATGCTAACACTTTCTATCCCTCCCTGCCTCTCTAGAGACCCCAACCAGCCGGTTCCCCAGGACACCAAGTTCATCCACACCAAACCAAACCGCTTTGAGGAAGTGGCGTGGACTCGTTATAACCAGAAGGATCAGCTCTACCTCCACATCGGCCTGAAGCCCCGGGTCAAAGAGCACTACCGCGCCAACAAGGTCCACAACCAACACGTTTTATATGTTTCAAACTGTAACAAAAATATAAAACATAAAGGTAGGCTTAGATTAGCTGGTTGTTTAGTTAAGAAGAGTTTATCCTCCCTTTCTGGTCAAACGAAGAAGAAAGAAAATAATATTAAAATAAAAGATAATAAAACGTATCGATGCAAATATTTTTCTAATGATGTTATTTTGGAATCTTCTCTTTGATGATGGAATAATAGTCATTTTATTTAAAACACTGAGGATTTTTTTCAAACTTTTACACACCATCCACTGTAACGTCTCCACTGGAGAGGTGGAGGTTTGAACTAGAAAGAAGAGGAATGAAGATTCTCCAGAGTAAGACAGAGTACGTACATGTGTGTGAATGAGAGGAGTGAGGTTACGGGGAGGAGAGAGAAAGAAGGGGAAGAGTTTAAGTTCCATATTTTTCAGATTATAAGTCAGTTTTTTTATAGTTTGGTCAGAGAGGGAAAGATGGGAACTGTGAGAGAGATGACTTCAGCCATTAACTGTACAAAAGGACTAGACATGGTGGATACCTTCAGCCTGCGTGCCAAATAGGAAGTAGCCCCGCGCCCATCAACTCATTCCTCAGTCGCTATTGTTGGAATGCCGAGCAGACAGGCAGAAAATGGCGACTGAATTGGCATCATTTGAATAAAGCTGTCGTCATGGTGGTGAAGTTTCCTTGGAGAAGACGCCTTACCCCCCGCTTCTCCCATCATTGGCACCATCCTGCCGGCCAGCTGGGATGTAATGCAGCACAGAAACTTCCCCGTTGAGGGATGAATAAGTATGTAAAAAAAATTTAAAAAAGAAAGGAAACGGTGGGAAGTAGGACCCAGACGCACAGCCAGTTTAAAACAGTTTATTGCAGGTACCAGGAGAGCAGGGTGCAGCAGGAGCAGGGTGATGGACCAAACATGGAGGGACACTATTATAGCTGCACCAGGAGAGCATAACAGTACCACCAGGAAATGACCAGCAGCAGATCAGAAGGAAGATCTGGCACTGCAGTCATGGACTCTAGTGTTTGAGTAACCAGGGGAAGACGAGACACAGCTGGAGAAATCAGGGAGATGCAAATGGGACCAGGTGTGATGAGTTAGGCCAGAGGACCAGATTTGGAATGAGGAAATGAGGGGCATCACAACAAAAGCAAAATGTTGTGGTGATCTCACATGAGTCCGATCCTCCAGGAAGTGACTTCAGTATTTAAAAGTTTATTCAGCTAATTGTAAACACTTGTTTTCATGTTCTTTTTCAGGTGAATTTGTGGTTAGAGTTGGTTCCTCACCTGCACAGCCTCAACGAGGTGACCCAGCTCGTTCCTACCTCCACCAAGGTACGTTATCACCCACCTCCTCGCCTCTCCTTTGCCCTCCCTTCGCCCCCACTCGTTTCTTTACTGCACTTCCTATCGCCTGCTTCATGCAAATGAACCCTACACCATAGAGCTAAAACTCCCTGTGCACACTCTGACCATGAGGGTAACACTGCCAACTAGATGTGTAGTGGATGTGCAATTACACTTTATTCTATTACGACAAAAAAAAAAAAACATGTTCCCGCGGTCACACGTGCACCCTCCCTGGTTTAGACTGACCCCTATGAGAGCCAATGAATCTGTCAGGGTTTTCTGAATGATGGAAGGAGGAGGACCCGAATGCAGGACTTTATTAACTTAATTCAGGTAAGTCTGTAAAACAAGAAGCACAGGATTAACTCAAGATTTCAAAAGTCCAAATAATAACAAAGTTCAAACATGGTCAGGCAACCAGGGTGACCTAGCTGGAAGGGATGGTATGACCCAACAGGGAAGTCCAGGGTGATTCCCCTTAAATAAATGACAGGGTGCACAGATGTGGGGAATCAGGAATCATCCTCAGGTGATCGTAAACAGATTGATTAGGAACATCCAGGGCTTCCTCTGGGTGCAGGTGAAGGATCCTGACAGAATCTCTGTGACAGAATGATAGTTTATCAACGAGCAGTCTTTTTACCCCAAATACCAAACTAATAATATACTCAGGTCATGCCAACCTCTTAACCAGAGTTATCACCGCTCATGTGAAAATGGATTGATCGTAATTGATTTGCTGACGTATGTTTACATTAAGAACAGGTATATTTGCTGAATGGTTGCAGGACTGTATGCTGCCAGAATTCTGCTGCATACTGATGTATGTTTGACTATGTCATGTTGACTTCCTGTTGACCTGTTTCTGAGCAGCACAAAGTCTTTTATCCTTGGTGTTTGCCATGTGGGGTATTCTGATTGGTTGATGGATCTGTCAGTAGTGAAAGAATCCGGGGCTTTACTTCTTCTAAGGTTTGGTTAAATCCAATATTCACTTCAACTGTCGTTCATTAGTCTCACCACCCAGTCTTTCAGACTGAAGAGGGAAGGCTGGTGATCAAACTAAATTATTAAGAAACTAACTATTAAAGCATACCAAGCATTTCAAATACTACCAGGATTCAACAAGTTTACCAATTTTCAATATTTATTCTTCAACAGAAAATCTAGAACAGATGCATCTGGGTTTCATTGTCCTCGCAGAGCACACCTGTGTCTCTCTGTGAGGTTACAACAAAGACAAAAATTCATACTGAGATTTCCAGTTTTTATAGGAAATCACACAATTCATAAATATTCATTAATGACGGGCCTTTTTCTTTTTTCCCATTGGTCATTGTCCATCGTTCGTTCTCCGTCCTCCCAGCTTCTCTTATTGCAGAAGACAGAGGTTTTGTCCTTATCTCCTGAAAAAGAGACAGAGCAACTTTCTGACCATCATGCACCCTGGTTTAAATTGGCTTCACATGGTTTGCTCCACAATGGCTTCAACAATTTACACTCTGACAACCTTAAAGAATTCTGTCACACACACAGCAAGCATGTATTACCCAAGCATAGCCTTAGCTAAATAAAACATTCAAAAACATATCTTTATTAAATAAAAAGTGAAATGTTGATCTTCTTAAAATGTAAAAAGGTAAAGAGTAAAATATCAACTTTCTTCATTCTGCCTCTTCATTTATTCATTCTTCATTCTGAGATCTCCTCTGAGCTCTCACCAAATCACATGCCCAGGAAAAAATACTGATGTCGCCCCCTTCAGACAGATCCTACATTGGTGTGTCCTTGTTCTCCTCAGCTTAGTTTGCAGCTGCTCTAAGGAGAGCATCCATCTCTGCACGAACGTGCCAACAGACAGCCTCGACACGGATCGTAGTCCAGCTTCCAGAGTTAAGCCAACTGAGCCATGTCCATTATGGGTTATTGTGTTTCGTGTTTCGGGCACGTCCCACCAGGAGGAGACCAAGGGGAAGACCCCGGACCCGCTGGAGAGACTATGTCTCACAGCTGGCCGGGGAACGACTTGGGATCCTTCCAGGTGAGCTGGAGCATGCAGCCGGGGAGAGAGAGGCCTGGGCTGCCCGTTTGAGGCTGTTGCCCCCACAACCCGACCCCGGAACAAGCAGAAGGAACGGACTTCTTGTGAGGCCAAAAAGTGTTTTAGTTTTCTAACCTTATTCCTAATCGCAGTCCAATTACTACTACAGTCAGGGGCATACAGTATGTACGGCAATGATCTAATGTCCTCCAATATGTACCCAACATGGTGTAGTGATATTAGTAATGTTGGCTGTAATGTTGGCTGTACAGCGTGCTAGTTTCAACCATTGGTTTTCGATCTCATGGTGTTCGTGTTGTAGTACAGCTCGCTGGTGTCTCGATGGTGGGATGGGCTCCTCCAGATCTGCTTCCAGCGTGTTGAACCATAGGCCTCCTAAAAATACAGGCAAAAATATAAAAAGAATAAAAAGAGCAAACAACACAAGATGTTAGATGTCACCGTTCCCATGTCCCCTTCAGTGGGAACGGAGTTTCCACTCTCCTCAGGAGGCGCCTGCTACGAGATTTAATGTAGACAAGCTCTCAGTAATGCATGAAGTTCTGCAACTCGTGCTAAACAGTTTTAAGTCCAAATACCTCTGTTTCTGTTGTGCTTCGCAAATGATCTTTTGTAGCTGATTTAATGACACAAAGGCCTGGTCTGCCTGAGGATCCCACGTTATCTTATCTCTTAACCGTAACTCCCTGCCAAATATTACTTCTTGAAGTGGCTGCAGTACTTGTGCATAGTCTGGGTAGGAGTTCTCTGCAGAGGTCACAGAGCCCTAAAAAGGACGTCATCTGTTGTTCGTTCTGTGACCTTGAAGCTTCCTAAATTGCAATCTTCTTTTTCTCCACCGGTGATCTGCCCTTCCTTACTATGTGGCCTTCTGTGGCACACCTCCAACATGTATTATTTAGTTTGTCAAAACTTTCTTCTCTGCCTGTCTGATGAGTGAAGCTCACTAAAGTTAAGTATTATTATTTTTAATTCATTTATATTCCGTATAGGATTAAAACATCTGTTTAACATCAGTTAGCCAATCTACAGCTTAGATTCCAAACATCGTCTATGTAAGCACCTCCTCTCGTGTAATTTTTCAGAAATCAAGTAATCTACAGAGAGTGAAAAAGGCATTATCTTTATTATGGAAATGTTAAATTAAACAGCAGTATTTAGCAAACATCATTAGTTGATCGTTAAAATCTGAACAGTTTAGTTTCTCATCATAGTGTAACAATGATCCTGTGTTCCGCTGCGTTTCTCTTTTATCTGGAATGCCAGGTCTATTAGGGTGTAGGAACAGACTGGTACCGTCCCCGTTGCTTGGGGAGACGGCAGCTCAGTGGTTAGAGCGTTCGCGTGCGGACCGGAAGTTCGTGGGTTTGCGTCCCACAGAGAGCATGTCTAGGGTCCATGGAGAAGACACCTAACCCCCGCTACTCCCACCATCGAAGGGCAGCCTGCTGCGGTGTAAGGAGTGCAGCACACAAATTTCCCCGGTGAGGGATGAATAGAGTAATTCTTATCTTAACTCCAATGCTAATAAGATAATTATTAAATTATAGGAAAACATAAATGTTGCTACGGCTGGAGTTCGGGATCAAACTAATGCTCTGATCCTAAAAAATAAAATACTTAAATTTAACAAACTAGTACAATTAAAAATTGTTCAAATGATGTTTCAAGTTCATCAAAAAGCATCCGTCTCTGTATCAAAAAATGTTTTATTCAACATCACAGTGTTTAAAATCTATTTAACGGGTTTCAGAACATAAATAAAAAGTTTTTGTATTTTCAAATCTGGTGTCTGTGCTTATCTCTGGAATGTTGGTGTGTGACTTCAGCTCGCAGGCAGCAGAAATCTCATTCTTGCCTGATCTCTGATGTGTCCCTTTCTGTCTAACTTCTTCTCTTCTTCTTCTCCATGTCTTCCTTCACTGTATCCACGAACGTCCTCTTTGGTCTTCCTCTAGTCCTCTTTCCTGGTGGTTCCAAACCCAGCATCCTTCTTCTGATGTACTCTCTCTCTCTCCTCTACACATGTCCAAACCATCTCAGTGATCCCCTGATGTACTCATTCCTAATCCTGCCTATCCTGGTCACCCCCAGAAAGATCCTCAGCATCTTCATCTCTGCTACAAACATCTCTGCTTCCTGTCTTTTCTTCAGTGCTACTGTTTCTAGACCAATCAGCATGGCCGCTCTCACCACGTTTTTGTACACTTTTCTTGTCATTCTAGCTGAAACTCTTCTGTCACATCTCGCAGCTGATACTTTTCTCCACCCGTTCCAGCCTGCCTGCACACGCTTCTTCACCTCTTTTTTTTACACTTACTTTATCCCTTTTCCCTGTAACCTCACTTTTCCATTCAGACGCCTGTCTTTCACAAACATGTACTCTGTCTTATTCCGGCTAATCTTCATTCCTCTTCTTTCTAGTGCAAACCTCCACCTCTCCAGCTTGTCCTCCACGTCTTATCTCTTCTCACTACAGATCACACTGTCAGGTTCGAATAGAAATGCTGAATGCTGAGCATATCCCCCTGCGTGTTTGGCTGCTGTGTCAGCGTGATCGTTACCTGTTTTGGTGAATGAACCAACCTTGGAGTGTCCCGGCACCTTTACCACAGCCACAGCTTGCGGAACCATCAGAAGCTCGACAATTTCCCTGCAAACAGTCTCATGTGCAACAGGCTCACCTTTAGCTGTCAGGAAGCCAGATTTCTGCCAAGCCGCCAGCTCTCGTACCTGTTTCATGAATTCTATGAGAGTGTCCATCAATAAAAAGATGTAATGAGCCTGGGAGTGGTGTTTTCAATAGGTTACCTCTGAGTGTCAGTGTCCTATCCGCTTCAGCGCAAATGTCTGTGACTGAATGTAAGCAATGATACTATGTGATGTATGAATCACTAGCTGGTGGCCCATGACAACATGAGCACACTTAGTTCAATCAATGCTGATTCTACACCTAGCTTCTGCTCGGTCGTCCTAAATGGTCGTTGTGGAACCCAGATCTTAGCTCCTTCCACCACCGCTAGTGTAACAGGTTCCACATGGAGACAATGTCCTATGTCAGAGGGTCCTAGTGACCACAATTGTTGTGGGAATGGTGCCAACATCGTCTCTGCATGGTCATGGTCAGTCTGTTCTCTACGTCTGTTCTGGAAATGTGTCGTGATTCTAGAATGATGTCTTCTTTGGTGTCTGGGAGTAAAGTTGTGTAAGCTGCTTGTGATGCACTAAAATGTAGATTAGGTATTGGGGTTACCTCGCAATCAGAGATCTCGTTGAGCAGTCCACAGAGTGGTCCAAGCTCTCGGGCCTCAAAGCCAGGTCCCAAAAACAGAGAGATATGTGAGGCGCAGTACAGGTATCACGACTGAAAAACTCAAGCACAGGTTCAGGTAAATTCACAGATGCAACAATACCTTTTTCATGTACATATATGCAGTTTGTAAGCATCATGCAAATTTTCCCCTCATGTTATTTAAATATTAACTCATATTGTGTGTCCCGGTCCCTGTCATAATTTAAGGTAACGTGATAGGGATCAGAGGGAGAGGCGTAAGGATATACAGTGGTGAACCACGGTTTCCATAGTAACATCTGTGACAACAGTCCAGTGTCAATGGCAGCTGCAGGTTGCAAAAGTCCCGAGTATATGGTGGCAAAGTCCAAAAATTCAGTGTCTGTCACCCCTGCCAGCCAACACCCTCCATATGTTACAAGGCTGCTTTTCACAATATGTCCATTTGGCCGGTGAAGCTCAACGCCATCAGGGCTGCATTTTATGGTGGCTCTTGTTACAATCAATAAATCTCTGCCCAACAGACTCACGGGTGTATTTGGCCAAAACACCGAGCTTCTGATGGAGTGCCTGTCCCACCAGCTCAACAGGTAACATTTTAGTCTTTTGTACAGGTGTTAGTTTTCCCGTGAGGCCTGTCATGCAGACTTTTTCTGGACTTACATTTGATGTCTTAGTCCCTCTGAAAGTTGAAAGTGAGGCACCTGTGTCCACAAGCATAGAATAAGTCATATCAGCCATGGATGGTAAGATGATGTAGGATGATGTTGGCGGTTCCGTTGGTATCCCATTCTGCACATGTTGGCAGTTCCTGGCTCAGTGGCTGAGGTTTCCACAGTTATAACAACCTTGAAAGTTCGTTGGTCCAACTGATGACCCTCATCCTCTGCCCTTGAAATCCCCACACGCTCTAAATCTTTCCCCGTTGAAACCCCTCATGTTTCCCCGATTACCCTGTCCCCAGCTAGGCCTCTGTTGCTGCTATTATGGGTTGTGTGGCATGTATGAGGGAGGTGTCGCGTATAACACGCTTACGGGTGATGGGCCAGGTGCTGATGTCAGAGTCTGTGGTGCAGCTGTGAACACAGCAACTAAGTTACCTGGTGTGTTGCTTCAGTCTTTACCCTCTTCCTGTCTTGCCTGGCTGGTGTAGCTTTCTCTCTGGCCTCGTTCAATTGTAATCTAACCATCTCTGTTTGAAGGTCAAAAACCTTTTGAGCGTCTTCCACATGTTTTCTTGTTAAAAATTTCAAGGTGGCGCTCTAGGTAAATTCCAAATCGTGTATGATCATTTGTAATACCAGGTATGACCTCTAAAGCCTGTTTTACTGGTGTTGGTAGTTTATCTAAGACTGCCTTCAGAAACAATGTGACTGTAGGAGGTGTTTTAAATGGGTGTGCATGCATGGCTTCTGAATATGTATCAATGCATGAGTCCATGTAATCAGTCACAGTCTGTCCTGGTTTATACTGAGACAATGTTGGATTAGTCGGGTTTGGTCGTAGAAACGTTTCCATCAGTACCAGTAAAAATCTACCTGTGTATGCCTCAAAAGGTTCGTCATTTAACAGTCGTCTGAGTCCAGTTCTCCTCATGATAATCTCATGTATCTAACATGTTGGATGCTGCCACTAATCCTCTGATATCACCTACACAAAGTTCTGTGTGTATAGTGTGTGAGTTTGAATGTGTGTGTGCTACAGGAGAACAGCATTGCTGCGGTACCGTAAAACTTCTAAAGCAGGTGTGCCCGCGTGTAAAGCTGTGGCGGACAATAAAACAACAGCTTGCTAGTGAGAAGTATCCTTCTGTGTGTGTGTGTGTGTGTGTGTGTGTGTGTGTTTCTTTTCACTCCTCCTCCTTGGGTCTGACTCAGAAGTCTTGTTTTCTTTAACCCACATGAAGTTAGGCTGCTGTCTGAATAGGACGTAACAGCTCCACTCTCTCCCGCTCCCTCATCAAGCTGAACAACATTCTTTGTCTCTCATTCTCTCTCATTCTTTCCCCAGTCAACCAACTCTCATACAGATGCTCTCTTTCACATATTCAGTCAACAAACTCCACCATTCACTCAACAGCATTTTTCTGATGCACTCATTCTGTTTTTTCAGGTCTGTTTTATATAAAGTAGAAAATGGTTTGTCCTCTGTGTTCAGTAAATTTCCCTATTCTAAAATGTTTGCATTTTCGTCGCCCTGCGTCTGTCTTTTACTCTAAAACAGATTTAGGCGACGGGGCCTCGAACCCAGGTATTTCTTTCACTAATTCACAGAGAGGCTTTTATACCCATAGCCCTTTAAGGGTTTTAGTCAGTCCCCCAGTCTGACAACGGCCCCCCAGTAACGCATTAGTCTGTTTTGGACGTCTCCAAACGCAAGGGAGTCCCACCTAGATAGCCGAGAATATGACTTTTACAGGCTACTTTTTGCCCACCTGTGGTCTCTTTCTATCTTTTTCTTTTAACTCTTTATTCATTATTTCTCTTTTTCTCTTATTTCTCTCTTATGTCTCTTGTTTTATCTCTTTTATTTCATCTCTTTTCTTTTTCCGTATCCTGGATTTCTAAATGTAGACTCTATGACCTCGGTCTTTCAATGTGTTTAAGACACCTAAACTATGGACCAGAAGGACTTTTAAAACGCGGTGTCCCTAACATCCTGATTCCACCATCAATTTTCAGATTTCCAACAAAACGTGTTTCTTCTAAATTTAGATTAACCAAAAGAACATCCTTCGACCTTTTCTTAAAGGTAACAGGCGATGTTCTTACCTTTTAGTTGTGAAGGCCTTCAGAAGATTCACGATCCGTTGTTGGAACCAGGAAACTTGGTATGATAACACGAACGGGTTAAAGGATCACCGTCACATTCCCTCCTCCTTCAGACACGTCGGGGTTAAGATTTGAAAGAATCCGGGGGTTTACTTCGTCTTAGGTTTGGTTAAGTCCGATATTCGCTTCAACTATCGTTCATTAAATAATCTCACCACCCGGTCTTTCTTGCGTGTGCAGACTGAAGAGAGAAGGCTGGTGTTTAAACACTAACTACTGTATTAAAGCATACCAAGCATTTGAAATACGACCAGGATTCAATCAGTTTCTCAATTTCCGATATTTATTCCTCAACATTAAAATCTAAACAGATGCGTCTGGGTTTCATTGTCCTCACAGAGAACACCTATGTCTCTCTGTGAGGTTACAAGAAGAACACCCTTAATACTGATACCGTATTTTCACGACCATAGGGCGCACCGTATTTAAAGGTGCAGTCCAAATTTTGCGTGCTCTGTATTTAACACACACATAAGGCGCACCTGATGATAGGGCGCAGGTTTTATATACATATCCTCTACTACGTAAGCCCGCCTTACAACAACACACACACATACACATGGACGCGCATACGGACACACACGTGTGTATTTAAAAATAGATCGGGAGTAAAACTGAGTTTGGTTGGTTTTATTTAAATATTATTTACAGTCGTCATAAAGTCATTTATTAAATCCATCCAAGTCCTCATCCTCTGTTTCTGAATCTAACAGCTGCTCTAAATCCAACCTCGCAGGTTCACTTTCCATGCTGTCAGAGTCACTTTCTGAACCCTGCAGCTCCTCGGAAATGATGCCGGCTTTTGGGAAAGCTCGGACAACAGTGCCAGCAGACACGTTAGCCCGAGCATCTACAATCCACTGGCAAACTGTGGCGTAACTCGCCCGGCGGAGCTGATCGCCATCAGTTTAAACTGAGCTTCATAAGCGTGTCTCTTTTCCATTTTCAGTGTTTTTAAAACAGCAATGTTCTGCATAAAACACACACCTGTTCTTTTAGACATAATCCACGCCCACACTTCACCCTTTAACATTCACATGTTTTCATCTGCGTCCGCCTGATGGTTCTCTAATACGTCCACCAATCACAAATTAGATAAGGCGCACCGCTCATTTTGAAGAAAATTTGAGACTTTTAGGTGCGCCTTATGGCCGTGAAATTACAGTATTTATATCTTTATAGAAAAAAACACAGTTCTTGAATATTTATTAATTAAGGACATCCGTTTTCTGTTTCCTGGTTTCTGGTTGTTCGTTCTCCTCTTCTCAACTTCTCTTCCTGCAAACAGATATTTTCCGTTATCTCCTGAAAAACAGATAAAGCCCCCCTTTTCTCCCTGACTACCAGAGTGAATGCCATATTACTGGTGGTTGCCTTTAATATGGCCTTGAAAATCTTCTCCTCAGACAACCTTCCATTTAACACACAGCAAGCATTTATTGTCAAAGCACAGCCTTAGCTAAATAAAACATTCAAAAACATATTTTTATTAAATAAAAGTAAAATGTTGATCTTCTTAAAATGTAAAAAGGTAAAGAATAAAATATCAACTTTCTTCAGGAGGAAGATGAAACTAAGTAATCAAACTGTTGTTCTGTCTTCAGATTCCTCCTCCTGAAGCCACCAACCGCACTCCGAAAACCAGAATTCTGACGACGAGGCGGCCGTACCCCACGCCGTACCCCACTGAGTCCCATGGCATCCACAACCAGCCCCATCTGGTGGACCAGAGGGATTACTCCACAGAGCTGTCTGTCACCATCGCGGTGGGGGCCTCCCTTCTCTTCCTCAACATTCTGGCCTTCGCCGCTCTCTACTATAAGAAGGACAAGCGCAGGCACGACGTGCACCGGCGCTGCAGCCCCCAGAGGAGCACCGCCAACGACCTGGCCCATACGCAGGAGGAGGAGATCATGTCCCTGCAGATGAAGCAGCACTCTGAGCTGGAGCGGGACTGCAGGGGTGTGGGCGACGTGGTGTTGAGGACTGCCTGCCCGCCGGACTACACGCTGGCCATGCGCCGCTCACCGGATGACATCCCGCTCATGACGCCAAACACCATCACCATGATCCCCAGCAGTATGGGGGGGCTCACCTCCATGCACCCCTTCAACACGCTGCCCCACCCGCACTCCCACTCCACCACCCGGGTATAGCCCTGTGGTGGCATCGCAGGAAGGACGGCGTCCCACGTGCACGGCAGAGCGCACGACAGAGTCCAGAAACCCTCTGGGATTACAAGGATCATAAACCCGGGGATCCGATGGTTTGGACCAGCAGATTATTAAAGAAAATATGTTTTTGTACAAAATAAACGACCAAACTGGAAAAAATACATGTAAAGAAGAGGACGCGCCCGCGCGGGGCGAGAACAGGAGGGTTGTATTTGGTATTTTTGTTGCAGCAAGAGGAGAATCCCTGATTTCGACGGGTTTATCTGAAGGCAGAATTATTTTCCACACTTTATTTGTGGAGCAAACCAAACATCAAATCAGCGGGGATTTTGTGGGGGCGGGAGGGGCGGGCGGCAGAAACAGAACCATGGAGGAAAATCTGAACGCACAACAGAACCATTTTATTTCACAAATACTTTTCCTCCATTTATTTTTCTGGATGGGAAACAGTTTTATTGTACAGAACCTATTTACACAGGTAGATCGAAGCACCGAGGCTTCCTCCTGATGGGGACGGGCTCCACCTCGCCTGGACCTCTAAGGGCGGTGGGTGTTTCTCACCTTGAGGTTCTGGGCGACCACCGGAAAAGCCGGGAGAGCTGGGTGTTTTAGCACGATGCGCATGACAATTTATCTGCTTGATGGCTGCTCTGCTGATTACGTCCTTATTAAGAATCATTTTGCAGTGGAGACACCGGATTGGACTGAGGAACAGCGCCCCCTGCAGGACACACTTGTGGCAAATCTTTCTTGCATATTCTAATCTAGCTTGGGGGGGCGGAAGGGGGGGGATATAAGGACTAGTTTTGTACTCTGTGTCGGTTTTTGATAGTGGTAATATCACCTGGTACATCAGCACACCTGCACCCTTCCTCCTGTGTTTCTTTGTCTTGTTCTGCTGACCGTGCTGGGGGGTAATGTGGGGTACCCCCCTGAGAAGTGGTGAGGGCGGGGGTTTTGGGGACCCCTCAATTCAAACCATTCTGCAGAGCTAGTTAAACTCAGATTTAAACCTAGTAAAAGCCAAGCACAGACAGGGGGTGTCAGTGGGCTGGAGGGGCGTGGCACTGGGTGGTAACACAGCAGGAGGGTTGGGGCGACGGGGGTTGAAAATAAACTGCTTTCAAAATAAAACATCCTTATGTGACAGGTTTTAAAATAACTGGATCTCCTACAAAATAAGAGAAGAAATAAACTGATTTAGTCAAACTTTTTGACCTGTCATCGCTACAAATATCTACACACACGCGCAGACACACCCGCACACAGAGAAAGAGAGAGGACAGAGAGAGATCTAGTAGTGGAAAGTAAAACCAAAATTCTAGATCACAGAACTTTTTAAAATTCTAATAGTTTCTTGGTAATGGACTTGTTTATTTTTAAATGTCCGTCTCACAGCTCTCAGTCCCTCTGTTAGCTGTGCTGATCGTCCTACGCTTTGTGAGGTATTATGAAGTTGGTTACCTCCATCCAACGCTTGCACGAGGTTCTATTCTTAAACACTCCAACAAGTGAAGTTTAACTCACCTCTCGTTTATTTTTTTCACTTTTACACGATGATGTAAAAGACAGAAACTTTTCTTCAATGTGTTCTGGGTGCTTCAAACCACATTTATGGCTTGGCCAGGTAACTAGGTCAGGGATTGAATTAGTTATCAATTGCAGTGATGGGAAAATGCCCCGCCCAGTCAGAGAACAGAGATAACAGCGTGATGTGAACACAAGCGTCCGTCCGCCATGTTTGTAGTTCTATAGTTGAAAAAAAGCAGATCAACCATGTTACAGGTCCGTCTTGGTAACGATTCCCCAGACTGAGAATTTAAAGACAATGTTTAGAAAGTTTTTTCAGGAAAAGTTTTGTTTTAAGCTCTGTTTTCAGGACTACACTGACTGTCCTCGTGCATTACGTACGTCCCCACCAGAAAGGAACGATCCGCCCCCCGTGGAGCCAGTGAACCTCAATACTATGAGGTCAGACTGTTTCCGTGAAGACAGAGAAATACTCTGATAAATTATGTTTAGCTACAACTTTATCTTAACAGCATTTACAATGAATAACGGTTTGGTTCAAATTCAACGTTTTAAATATGAAGTACCTCCAGACAGTAGACACAAGGACACAACTCCTATTTTAGCTAAAAATTCTTCTGAATTTTTATTATTTAAACGCTTATTAAAACACATCCACTGGCTGTTATTACTCCATTAAAACATCCACCACATGCTCCGTTTCATGCAGTTTTGAAGATGCAGGCGCTGCAATAAAAATTCTCTGAGTTCTAGTCTGTCTAATCCCTCATTCGTCCAGGAGTGATCCATCGTAGAAAAGTCTTCAAAGTTTCTTCTGGACAGTTTATTGAAAGATCACGACGGTTTAACCTTCATCTGGAAATCATTTTCAATCTGATAGAAGGGACCTGAGGATTGGTTCTAAGGAGGAGGAAACACCAACAAACTTTTTTTCACAGTTTAATTCTGAAAGGTAGCATAATGTTAATAACAGTAGACTGGGTCTGAGCCGCCTCGATTGAAATCTAATGGCCTGGTTTTGAACTGAGTTTACTTCATTAACCTCCGAAGGTAAATTTGAGTGTTGCAGTGCAACTACCTCGATGCCCCCTTGCCCCTATCCACCGGTGTCCTAGTTCAAAGGGACTGTATCCAACCTGGTAACCCAAAAGCTGGTGTCCGTAATGGATCCACAAAGCCAGGCCGCAGTGAAGAACACCAAACTGGTCTCTCTGTATTTCACTGGGTCCAAGAGAGCGCCTCCAGTTCCTCAAGCGAGCAACCGGGCGTTTCCATGGAAACCGCAAAAACACAGGAAGCACCTCCTCTAGAGAGTCTCCTTCTCTGCACCTCCTCCAGATCGACTCCTTCTGCTCAGCTCCCCCCGAAACCGAACCAACTCCTCCAGCCACACTCGGGTGTGCCTCCGAGAGCCAGCAGCTGGTCGCGTACGTCAACATGGACGTCAACGGCAGGATGACCCCATAACCAGCTAACCGTTGGAAGCTAGCCGTTGGGAGCTAGCCTGACGATTTCTGAAAAAAATCATCCGTCTGACACAAAGTCCAAAATGACGTCCAAAGTGCGCTAAAAATGAAATCTTCAGAAAGATACAAAATATAGACGAAGAAGGGACAGAAACTCAGTGAAAGTTTGCGATTAAACGCTAAAGTAAAAAGGAGCACTGCAGCAGCCGGCCAGCGCAGCGCCTTCACCGTAACCAAACGGACAAACAAGTTTGGTGTTCCTCTTTTAACCATACGCTAGCCCTGTGAAACTGAAGCCGGTCCTCCAAAGAGACCTTAAGAGGGCGGGGGCCAACTCAGGTTAGTATATGTGAAACCCGTTCTCATGTTCCTTCTGGAAGATAGAAAAGGATTTTTGGATGAAAGTCAAATCATCTCGATTGTAAAACAAACTGTCCGGAAGACCCTTTGAAACCTCTTCTATGATTCTCCGAGATGTAATTTAATAACCCGAGCGTTCTGGATGTTTAGGTCTTTTAAACTGTTACCACCGGTATGTAAAAAATAATGACAGGTGTTTGGTATGAAACGGCACAACGTAGATCTGAACACAGACATTTGTTGGGATAAATCGATAATAAATGGGATTTTCTAAACAACTTCTCTGGTTCTGGGGGGCAGTGGGACCTCCTGGGACTGAGGGGTGGGCCAATCTTCACACACACAGGGTGTCACGCCCCCTCCCCCTCACACGGCTCCTCAGTTTTCATCTGTTTCACCTGCAGTATTTACATAAACCACAAACACAGTTTGGAATAATCTGAGCTGTGGGACCCCCTAAGGTTTCTAACGTCTCTTCTGAGGGTCCCATTTAAGGGACTCTGCTGAGGGTCACAACTGAGGGTCTCCTCTGGGGGTCTTCCCTGAGGGTCTCCTCTGACAGTCTCCACTGAGGGCTTCATGTGTGTCTCACTAAGAACCTACGAGACGCCTTTTTAACACAAAGTTTCTGACTTTGTCCACAGATTGTTTTTTTCGGGGTTTTTGCTCTGTTTGTGTTTTTGATCCAGTCTGAATTTTCAGGATTTTACTGGTTTAGAAACATTTTGTCACGTTTCTGTGTTTTCTGTGAAAAGGAGGAAGAGCCCCGCCCACCAGCCCCTCCCTCACAGAGCCACACCTCCCTGGACGCAGGCCGCTTTCTGCTAGCAGCACACTCCGGCCGCACATCAGAGAGGGATTAGCATTAGCAACATTAGCTTCAGAGCAGTAAGGAGCAGTTTGATAATGGAGGGAAATCTATGCCTGGTTTATCCTGGGCTGGGGGAGGGATGTAGGCCAGGGGGTGGGTCGGGATAACACAGAGTGTGGGTGAGGTGGAAGCCAAGCTGTGGGTGAGGTGTTGGCCAGTGGGTGGAGTTAACACAGGCCCTGGGCATACGCCTCCAATGGAAAGACATCCTGGTCCTTCCAGACAGCAGACCTCTGGATTCTCAGACAAACTTCTCCATCGGGTCTGCTTTGCTTTTTGGAATACTATTTAAATTGAATAAAGTAATTATACCTCTTTGCTTTGGTTTGTTTCTCTGGATTAAATGAGCAGTGCTGAATTAAAACGATATGAAATCCCTGCTCCGTTTATCTGAGACCCACTGAGACCAGACACTGATTCGATCACACATACATATCGTGAATATTTCCTGAGGGTAATTTCCCAGAATTCCTCAGTTGGCCTGCAGATTTATTAAAACCAAATAAAAAGCAACATGACCTTGTTTTGTTCTCTGATGGCTGAGAAACAATCTATAAGAGAAGATGAAGAGGGCTTCTTCAGGGAAATGAAATGTAAGGACATACATAAAAACATCCTGGCCGACCATCGGCTGCACGGACCTGGGCCTCATGCTGCTGAGAATTCCGTAGACCTTTGGCAGAGGGAATTTTTTTGCTCGGCCAAATGGCAGCGCTTACACCGTGCAAACTAGAGATTCATAAAAACCAGCGAAACTCTCTTTAAACAACACGAGCTTCATAAACCACACCTGCAAAAAATACCAGGAGTAAACCAACTTAATCTCCATCCTACCCAAAACCAGATCTCCATGTAGGGACAAATGATGTGATGATAATGTAATTTTATTCTAATGAGCCGGTGGTACCTGAAATCACTGGTGCACAATGACGGGAATGGTGACCACCCTGGTGATCGCCAAACATGCAGCTGCTAAAATATCTGCAGTCATTTTGAACTCAGTGTATTTCATCAAAATCATTCATTTCAGTAAGAATTTGTTTTCCAACAATAAAAATCCTATTGATGACATAATGTAGAGTGTGGCACACAGAGACATGGTGTCCCAGTTTTTCTATGTACTATGTTCCACCCACCCTACAACAGACTGGCGACCTGCTCAGGGTGTATCCTGCCTCTCGCCTTGCCCCGTTAGCGGCTCAGAAGACAAAACGAGACACAGGCTGCACATGAAATATGGCGGAGCGGGTGAATCACAACGCGATGAGTTCAAACTGAAACGCGCTTCAACCTTTGGAAGTTTTCTGGCTTTGGTGATAGATTTATGGAGATGGGCAGTGCCAACCTCAGATAAAAGGGTTAATATCAGCAACATGGTTTTAAAAGTTCCAGCAGCATCGAAACTTCCTGAGAATGCTGACGAAAAACAAACTGGCTGAAAAACTTCTACCGCAACAGGATAAAGAGTTCGGACCAACGCATGCAGGGTGTGATGTGTCAGCTGCAAATTGCAACAGGTAAGCAAGACTGTCCAGCAGATCGTCGGCTCCGCACTCCCACACCTGGAGGAACGTTATGCCAAACCAAGGGCCAAAAAGATCCGCACAGGACGTTCCCTATTCTCCACCTGCTACCAGATCAGGTAGCATCAGGTAGAACCCAGAGTTCTGAGTTCCAATTCAACAGCCGTAGCGTTAACATGTAGGTACAATGATCACGAAAATGGTGTGTGTGTGTGTGTGTGTGTGTGTGTGTCTGTGTGTGTGTGTGTGTGTGTGTGTGTGTGTGTGTGTGTGTGTGTCTGTGTGTGTGTGTGTGTGTGTGTGTGTGTGTGTGTGTGTGTGTGTGTGTGTGTGTGTGTGTGTGTGTGTCCAACAAAAAGGCAAGTCGATGCAGCCAGTGTCAGCGTCACTGCAAGAGGAGCTGTGCCAACTGCCTACGGGTCTCCATACCGGATTGTTTATCAGGGTTTAATTCCCATAACCAAGACCAACCTGCCAAGAGGCAGAGACCCTAAAAACTAGTATTAGTTTATTAAATAGTGGACTTTTACTTTATTTTCTGTGTAAGAACTGAGCTAAAACATGCTAAGAACATGTAAACATGTATGTTTACACAAAAGCCAGGCTGGAAATGAAGTAAAAATGGTGGAGGAGCACTCTAACCTGCAGGTAACCATGGCAATGCCGATGGAACTGGTCTGTGGAACAGGATGTACCTGCAGGTAACCATGGTAACGCTGTAGACCTGGTCTCTGGAACAGGATGTACCTGAAGGTAACCATGGTAACATCGTAGACCTGGTCTGTGGGACAGGATGTATCTGAAGGTAACCATGGTGACACCTCTGTGTTTGTGTGTGTTGTGTGTGTATGTGTGTGTGTGTGTGTGTGTGTGTGTGTGTGTGTGTGTGTGTGTCTGTGTGTGTGATGGATAGGGATCCATTGTTTGAAGTTTAAGTTGAATATCCCACTTTTCAGGGGACGTCATAACTCTGGCACAGAGAGGGGCAGGGGTGGGGGGATTGAAGCCCCTCCCTAAATGTATTTTAAACAACCTCAAAACACCAGAAACAGAGTGAAATAAAACAAGCGAGCGCCGAGCAGCAGCTTTCCTTCTTAACAAACCTGCTAATTATTTCCTGTTGGACCTCCTTCGTCCGATCTCGTTCTCTAAACTCGTAAAAGTGCTGTTTGTGTTTATTTATTTTTATCATATCAAATACCAGAAAAGCGGGGAACACACTCTCATCACATTCCTACCAAACACAACCAGACATCTCTGGGGTAAATCTCGGTTCCTCGTCTCCTACAGACAAACACCACAGTTCCTTGTTGCTAAGCAACCTTACCAAATTACCATTTTTATTTTTGAACTATTTTTCTTTCAGAGCACCTCATCTTGACATTTCAGTCACACTTGGAGGGGCTCTCTGGTGGCCGGGGACCCCCAAACCACTCGCTGGTTCTTCTCACTGATATTTTATTTACAAAACGAAAAATTCAACTTTGAGATATTTTATATTTTAAAGCTTGAAAATGTTTAAAGAATCTAAAAAGATTTAATCAGTGTGATTACAGTCAGTATGTTTATGTTTTTGTTTTCTAACCGGATCAGAACTGTGTTCATGTATCTGTGTGTAGGGGCTTTATGGGGTACAGAGGCTAGCAGTCAGCTCACAGCAAGAAGGGCAAGTACCGGAGTGGGGGTGAGGCTTGATTCACTAGTCTTTCTGTGTGAAGTTTACATGTTCTCCCCATGAATGTGTGGGTTTTCTCTGGTTTCCTCCCACTCTCCAAAAACCCTGATTGGCTGCTAATGTGGGTGTGTGTGAGGGTGTGTGTAAAACAGGAATATGAACCAACGGGTTTCACCCCGGCCACCAGGGTGAGCTACAGAGATCAGAACAGATTCTAATGACGTAAACACACTTTCAAATGATTCTAAACACACCTGTGTCACACACCTTCCTGTATGAGGAGGACACACAAGGAGTGTTCTGTCCCCCTCTCTGTGTGAGGAGGACACTGGGAAGTGTGTGTGTTAAAAAGGTGTGTTTAGCATCACAGATTGTGGATAAAAAATGTCCGTTTGAGAATAAAAACGCCTCCATGTGGAAAAAAATCTGATCCTAAAGTAACGTTGCTTAGATGGTGAAAGAATGAGGTCATGGGCATCCCATAATATGATGTTGCACCTGTCCGCAGGGAATGATTCCTTTAGTTTAACACATGCTTGGCATCTCGCCCGGAACATCATCTGCATCTTCTGCCATCAGATTAATTTTAATTTACACACATACACACACACACACACACACATACACACACACACACACACACACACACACACACACACACACACACACACACACAGGCGTCACCATAGGTACCTGCAGGTACATCCTCCGTTCCACAGACCAGGTCTACGGTGTCACCATGGTTACCTTCAGGTACATCCTCCGTTCCACAGACCAGGTCTACGGCGTTACCATGGTTACCGGCAGGTTAGAGTGCTCCTCCACAATTTTTGTGTAAACATACATGTTTACATGTTCTTAGTATGTTTTAGCTCCAGTTCTTATACAGAAAATAAAGTAAAAGTCTGTTAGTTAATAAACTACCATTAGTTTTTAGGTTTCCTGCTGCCTGGCAGGTTGGTCAACCAGGTTGGTCTTGGCTCGCCAAACGCTATGGGAGTTAAACCCTGACGACATTCCGGTATGGAGACCCGTAGGTAGTTGGTAGAGCTCCTCCTGCAGTGGCGCTGACACCGGCTGTATTGACTCACCTTTTCGTTGGACTCTGTGGGTAACGCTGACAGGGTGATCCTGGCACTGGGCACTCCAGGGTCTCCATACCACTTGGGGAGGTTACCCCAGCTTCACTGTCTTGGCGCAGACTCAACATGGAGACCAACAGATGCCAGTTATAAGCCCAGAGCCGGGCGCTAGTGGACGCTCCCGATGGTAGGAGGAGTTCTATGACTTCCATTGGGAAGTTGCTTACCTACCTCAACCAGGGCAACCCCCGGGCAGTAAAATACTACCCCACCACCACTTGCTGTTTCATCAGCTGCATGAAGCTTAGACAAAATTAACAGGCTGGTTGTTAAAGTGAGTACCATATTTTCCGGATTAAAAGTAACACCAGCCAAAAAATACACGATAAAGAAGAAACAAACGTACGTACGGTATGTAAATACCGTATGTACATACAGTACATACCCTCCCATCGGAGAATAAGACAGTTTTAAGAAAATTTATTTGATAAACTTCAACACAAAACCAGACGTGTCATCTTGACATAAAAATAAACAAGAGACCAACAGAGTGAGTAAGTGTACGGTCCTAACGTTATGAACTGAGAACGTGGTGGCTGGTTTATTAACGTTAAATATTCAGACAACTCGCACATAAAGAACATGAGAACAAGTTTATCAAACCATCCGTTTCACTAAAAAATCACTAAAAGTCGTATCATATCACCTTTAAACAACTCCCCAACTCCAGAGGAAGACGATGCACCGCTTCCTCTTCTACATCTCTACATCACGATGCTTCTTCTTCTACGTCTTCTACATCAGACTCATCGTCAAATACCAACAGCGCCTTCCTGCAGTTTAGTATGAAAATTACATAAAATGATGGTATTAACGTGTTAATAATTTCAGACATTAGTCGCTCCGGAGTCCATGTCGCACCCCTGGCCAAAAAACTGCAACTTTTACTTTGTAATCCAAAAAATACGGTATTCAGCCACAGCCGCGCGGCACCAACAGATGCCAGGTGCAGACTCCAGTATCACTAGAGAGAAGGATGCCAACGTGTAGAAAGCACTGACGTATCAAAGGAACGACGTTAAATAACAAAAATAAAATAACAACAGAACTCAGTCTAACGAGCTGAATAAAAGATGTTTGTCTCTTTTTTTTATTTTGTTTACACGTGTTGCTTCTGTTTTACAAACTGATATTTTTAATTATTCAGCAGTTCTTCATTTTTTATTGGAGAGTTTAGGTTTTTATTTTGTGCCAGAAAAGCATGACAGGAGCTGTGTAAATTATGCAAAGCCGGAGCTCCCCAGGGCCTTTGTGTGGCTTTGGGGTTCAACATGTTTCCCCTTATCTTAATTATAACACAAATACAAGCTCTGTTTCACACACACTCAGAGAAAAATGGCATTTTGTTTTTGTTTTAATTGGAAATCAATCAGAATACATTTCATCGTCCTCAGAGAACGATGACATTTCCCGCTCTTTGCCAGTGATTAGAAACAAATTATGCCGGAGACTGAGTGACATTTGGAGAGCAGGTGGTGGTTTGGAGTGGAGGAGATCAACAGAGCATGTAGTTATGTTCTCTGCAGTGTGTGTGTGTGTGTGTGAGACCAAGTGGCACATGCCGCTCGGCCACACAGTCCTGCAGGAGAAGCTTGATAAGGGGACGTATTTACCATAATAATCCATCAGATCTGAGCACATCAAACTCTCGTGCTCGGTCTGATAACCCGCACTTTCATTCAGCGCAGCTGTTTGATCTGGATGTGCGACATTTTCCCGGGGCCAGAGCAGGACGACCAGCGGCAGAAACACAATGCAGAGGCTTGCAAACAGACTTAATAAAGCAGCTCTGATTGATCTGATCTAAAGAGCTGCCATTCATTTGGACTCCAGACCAGAACCACACATGTCGTGAGTTTCACTCCAGACCATCAGAAGTAGGCCCTGATGACTTAAAGCACAACCGATTAAATCTGTTGATATCGATAATCAGCAGACATGTTGCTGATTGGTCCCCATTTGTTTCTCTCTGAAACACAGATTTATAGATTTTCTGTAAATCTAACATTTTAATAATTATAAATCTAATCATCAGTTAATTGTTGTCGTCATCCTTCTGTCTCTAGTCTGCTCGAAGTGCTCAGCTTCATAAAACCAGCATGTCGATTTTTCTCTAAATGTCATGCACTGGATGAAGCCAACAAGTTGTGTCGGGTTACCACTTTATTACCCAGGGCCTGCCCGGGCCGGGGCAGGCAGTAACTTCCAGATGGTAGGACTCCTCCTACCATCAAGAGCAACCCCTAGCGCCCGGCTCTGGGTTTATAACTGGTACCTGTTGCTCCCCACGTTCAGTCTGTACCAAGACAGTGAAGCTGGGGTGACCTCCCAAGTGGTATGGAGACCCTGGAGTGCCCAGTGCCAGGATCTTCCTCTCGGTGTTAACGACAGAGTCCGCCTGAAAGGCAAGCTGATACAGCAAATGTCAGCGCCGCTGAAGGAGGAACCAGAAAGCATCGCAGAGCTCAACCAACTACCTACGAATCTCTGTACCAGATTTTCTGTCTGGGTTTTACTTCCATAGCCTTTACCAGCCAAGACCAACCTGCAGGAACCCTAAAAACTAACGGTAGTTTATCAGCTGATGGACTTTAAGTTGATTTTCTGAATAAAAACAGAAGCTAGAACATGCAAAAAAAAACATTTTGAAACATGCCGAGTAATATTAGACGGATAAGAAGATGACTGACTGATGGCTGAGAAATATTTACAAAATGCTAAAACTAATAGATAAAAAATTCCATACCGTGCCAACCACTGCAGCACCGCGCTGCCTCATTTAGAAATATTTAATGAGAATAATGGCCGACATAAAATAAACAGTATTTCAGAGTTTTTGGCCAGAAAAGTCTTTTAATGTGTTGTATGTTTACCACTGACTCTCATGCGGCTCGGTGCTACTGCAGTTAGCTTCTACCTAGTCAGAGCTGGTTCTAAATATTTTATAGTGAGAATATTTATATCGAGCTTTTTTTTTTCAGTAAATTCCGGCAGAAAATAAAGTTTTTGTAGAAGAAGTGAAGCCCACGCACTCGGCCGGGGTCGGGCATTAACATTCAGCCTAGATGAAACCGTGGCAGGCTCTCTGGGGGTTTTTAGTGGAAGAGAAGAAGGATCCGGTCGGATGTTCGCCTGGTGAGATGCTAATTCACCAGCAGCTCTAATGACATGACACGGCCTGCCAGGAAAGTTCCGCTCATACTTTGGTCAAGAATCCTTCCGACAAAAATCAGTCTTTTACACACAGTGTTTGTGCTGTAAAAAAAAAAAAAAAACCTTTCAGGCCTAAAAACAGACTTTTATGTGAACTGTAACAATCGAGCTGCGGTCTGATAGAAACTGATCCTAGTCTTGCAGGTCTGCCTGAAGGGGTCACACTGCTGTTTGGAGGCTGAGAAAATAAATCCATGCTGCCGTGGAGTCGCTCATAACCCAGAAAACCAGGTTCAGTTCAGACCGTATGGATAATTCATTCATCTTCTGAACCTTTTATATCAGGCGAGAGGCGGTATACACCCCGAACAGGTCGCCAGTCTGTTGTGAGGACACACACACACACATCCATTCATGGGGCGATTTTGAAACAATCAATCCACCTAACATGCTGGTTCCTGATTGAAGCACCAGGAAAGCAAAGACCATTAAAACTTTTAAAAGGATTTTAATAAAATATCATTAAAAGAGCAGTTTTTTAAAAAAGAGTTCTTTTTCAGAGTCCAAAACCTACGGGCACCTCTTGACCCGTTCCGCAGCCGGACGGACACTACCTTCTGCTCGGAGCACCGCCTGCGAGAGCCTCTATACCCGTACTACCAACAGGTAGTAGGCATACCACCATGGTGGTGGCTGCCACACCACCGTGCTGCCACCTCCAGTCTGCCTCGAGAGCTCCTCTTTCCAGCTCCGTGAAGTTGGCCTCTCTTAAAAAAAAAATATAAACAAAAATAAACAAAAAATATGTCAATCGTTTGTGCTGCGTTTGTGCTGTTTTGTGCTGTAAAAATTTTTATTTGTGCTGCTTTCGTTTTCTTTAATTTAAAGAAATAAGATTTGGATGATGACGTCATCCAGCCCCTCCTTCTCCCTAAAAATGCGAGAAAACTTATAAAATTGGTGGGAAATCGTTTGTGCTCCGTTTGCGCCGTTATGTGCTGTAAAAAAACTTCGTTTGTGCTAATTTACTTTTTTGTTTACATAATTGCGATTTTTGATTAGTGGAGTAATGGTTCCCTTCCACAACAGCATCAATGTTACAGCAAGTTCTGCGGCAGTTGAGGCAGAGTTTAAAAATATAAAACATGGGCTTTTCAAACATGAAAGCTTGCCAATGCGTGTGGACAGGTTCATAGGCCACCACCTTTCCTTCCTTGTAGGTAAAATGAAGTTATGTGCTGCAAAATACACAGAAGAGGAGGAAAGTGTCAACACTGCACCCTCCAAAGATAAAAAAAGAGCCTCAGAAGGTGGGTGGTACAAACAATATTAAACCAGTTGCATTTCAAAGTTAACATGTACATTTTACTTGAGCAACTTTATTAAGTGATCGGAACTGTTTAGTAAATCTGTCCTCTAATAAATGTTTATCTTTTAGCAGACATTGACTCAATTGCTCCTCCAACTGATGAACACCTTGAAAATTGGAGAGGCCTGGGAGTTCCACCCAAAAAACGGAAGCTTCATTCTTACCTGGCCCCATGTCCAGAATGGCTAAATGCAGAGGAGTCGATAAAGAAAGCTGTGAAGATTGGATTAATGAAAAATGGAAACCATCACATGCCTGTAAAACTGGGGAAAGAAATTGTGTCAGTCTTAAACACATGTGCACTTGATGCATTATGCCAGAGTCTAAGCAGTGCATACTGTGACAGCCTCTCTTTTAAAAAAACTGTCAATGATAAGCCCACAAACCACTTGCTCCAACTGGTCAAGTCAATTGCTACACAAGGTGTGAGCGCAAACATTTATTTAAAAAGGGCCAAGTTACTGGCCACCCTGTTTCCCAATGTGCAGCTTTTGTCAGGTGCTCTGCAGATAGATGCCCAGAGCCACATTTCCACTGTCATACAGAAAACCATGAGAAATGTTGCAAGTATATACTGTCACAAAAAATGTTCTTCTCCCCACTGTGTGCTCAATTTGCAAACCACAAGAGAAGTCCAAATAGTCTCCCCATCCTTTGAGATCTTGCAGACATCTGGCATAGCTCAACTGGAGACTGCAGTGCAACAAGGACTGGATCAGCCCAGATCCCTCTGTCAGAGACGTCTCCCTTCTGCATTACAGCACCCCTCCGCATGCACCCAAGAAGAGTCATCTGAAACAACCCTATGTGAAGGAATGGTCACACACAGCTACAGTCTTGGAGAAGTGCTATGGGTGGATACAGACCTGGTGAGTACCTCAAAAGATCCTCAACAAAAGAGGGAATGTCCCTTGTCAGACTTCCCATCCACTTTGGTGCTCCAAAGCAAGACCTTCACTCTCAGGGCAGTAATAGCATTCAGAGGAACTCTGTGCAAGAATGCCTTGGGTCACTACGTTGCCTACTGCAGAAGGCGTCTGTCTGTCTGGGAGATGTACGATGACCTGATGAATGAAGTGAAAGCAGTTCCAGAAAACACAGTGATATGTTCACATGCTGTGCTTTACACACGTGATCCCTAATTGTTTTTAAGCAGATGTTGCATAGTTCAGCACTTTCAGTTTATCTTGTTCTGGTTTGTTTGCACATTTTTTTGTAAAATAAATATTAATTTCCATGTTTGTCAAGTAAAATACTAACAATGTCAATACATTTGTAAATGATATATTTTGAAATCCAGTTGTTATGTTCAAATATATCTTTTTCTTCTGTTGTTGACTGCCGTTTCTTTATTCCGTACTGGCTGGTTGAAGCGCTTGTGACACTGGCGGCACTCCAGATAAAAGGCTGGATGACGTCATAGTTCAAATTTTATTTCTTTAAATTAAAGAAAAGGAAAGCAGCACAAATAAATTTTTTTACAGCACATAACAGCACAAACGTAGCACAAACGATTGACACCATTTTTAAGAGTTTTCTTGCATTTTTAGGGAGAAGAAGGGGCTGGATGACGTCATCATCCAAATTTTATTTCTTTAAATTAAAGAAAAGGAAAGCAGCACAAATAAAAAATTTTACAGCACAAAACAGCACAAACGTAGCACAAACGATTGACACCATTTTTAAGAGTTTTCTCGCATTTTTAAGCAATGTGAGGGGCTGGATGACCTCAGATTGACCTATAAAAGAATCGTTAATATCTACAAAAATAAAGCAGCACAAACGAAAATTTTTACAGCACAAAACAGCACAAACGCAGCACAAACGATTGACATATTTTTTGTTTATTTTTGTTTATATTTTTTTTTTAAGAGGGGCCAACTTCACGGAGCTCCTCTTTCCTCTCTCTCCTCTCTCAGCTCCCGTCTCTTCTGTGCTCCGTCTATGTCTGCCTCCAGCTGCTCCTTATAAACCAATCAGGGGGCGGCACCACTTCTTGGTTTCAGGTCGAGTGGATTAAACGATTAAAAACATGCAGCATAAAACCATAAAATCCATGTAATAAAACTCTCCACATGCTACGCATGTTTTTTAGTGTGGGAGGAAACCCACACAGACACGGAGGGAACATGCAAACTCCACACAGATAAGCCAGTGTTTTAAGCCTCGCCCCTTGTCCAGGACTCAAACCCCCAATCTTCTAGCTGTGAGGCCACCGTGCAGCCGAGATGTTTAAGTTGGTTAAAAATGGAAACATTTTATTCAGAATAAAATCCTGTCAGCATCAGGTTAAAAAAAAAAAAAGATGAAACTCAACAAAACATGACTTCATGTCAGAAATTTGTGTCGTTTTGATTTTTTTTCTGCTCAGATTTTCTTTTTTGACAGAAACATGTTGAAAAGATACGTTTCTGTCTGAAACATTCAGCGTTCGGTATAAACAGAAAATCTGACCTACTTAAGGATTTATTTCAGTACCGAGGATTTTATTTTAAATAAACGAGTTTTATTTTGAAGGATAGTATTTATTATAATAAACTTTTATTTTGAAGGACAGTAATTATTATAATCAACTTTTATTTTGAAGGATAGAATTTATTATAATAAACTTTTATTTTGAAGGACAGTAATTATTATAATAAAGTTTTATTTTGAAGGATATTATTTATTATATTAAATTTTTATTTTGAAACATTGTAATTATTATAATAAAGTTTTATTTTGAATTACCTGCAGAGCTCCATGAAGGTGGAACGTCTGTATTGTTTTGAATGATTTCATCTAAATGATAACGATTAAAAATCAATTCAGTCAAAAATCACAGAATTAAATTTAATATGAGAAAAGAAACAATAAATAAAAGTGAAAATCAGACATTTTTTCTCAATCACACTTTCATAACTCAGGATCCTTACAGGTGAGCTGGAGGGTGCGGCTCAGGTGAGAGAAGCCCGGGTTCCCGTCTGAGGCTGTTCCTCCTGCGACCCGGCCCTGGATGAGCGGAAGACGACGGAACAGAATGTTTTAACATGATTATTTTAAAAAATAAACACATAAAACAGGCTGTTAAAAAACAAATAGTAAAATATGTAAAACCACATGTTGGTGAGCCACAAAACATCTGGGAGAACGATTAATGACCGATGAAACTAAAACCAAGGCACGGTAACTCTGTGTTCTCAGACGACGAAATGAGAAGAACATAGAACATGGAGGGGACT
>LR738547.1:581497-618997 GCA_902685375.1 Neostethus bicornis | reverse complement strand
AACCTAACCTTCCCAGAACGATGAGGGAACCAAGTTCAAGGTTAGAGGAACGTTCTGAAAACCAAAAAAATAACCTTTAGAGAACCAAATACAGGCATGTGAGAAAATTAGGACACCCCATTGAATAATCAGGTGTTTATTTAGAAATGGTTCACATAATAATATCCAGTCATGTTTATATGTATTTTTCAAAAAGAAAGTGATTTGATTGCAATTTAACAACAAAAATGAACATTGTTTGACAAATCCAAAAAAAGAAAAAAAATAAAGTATGTATTTTAATGGAGGAAAAAGTTAGGACATCCTACCACCTAATAGCTAGTGTTGCCCCCTTTGGCTGATATAACTTCAACGAGACGCTTTTTGTAGCCTTTTACCAGTCTCTGACATCGATCAGGAGAAAGTTTGGCCCACTCCTCAATGCAGAATTCTTTTAGCTGTGAGATGTTTGAGGGGTGTCTTGCATGTACAGCCCGTTTCAAGTCACCCCACAGCATTTTGATGGGATTAAGATCAGGGCTTTGACTTGGCCATTCCAGGACTCTCCACTTCTTCTTTTTTAGCCAGTCCTTGGTGGATTTGCTGGTATGCTTTGGGTCATTGTCTTGTTGCAGTATCCAGTTACGCTTCAGCTTTAATTTTTTAACAGATGGTTTCACATTTTCTTCAAGCACCTTCTGATACACAGTAGAATTCATGGTAGATTCTATGATGGTGAGCTGGCCAGGTCCTGCTGCAGCAAAGCAACCCCAAACCATGACACTGCCCCCTCCATGCTTTACAGTTGGTATGAGGTTCTTTTCTTGGAAGGCTGTATTTGGTTTACTCCAAACATGTCTTCTGTTCTGGTGTCCAAATAATTCAATTTTAGACTCATCTGTCCAAAGAACCTTATTCCAGAAGTCGTGGTCTTTGTCTATGTTCTCTCTGGCAAACTTCAGTCTGGCCTTGATGTTTTTTTAGAGAGCAAAGGTTTCTTCCTTGCACACCTCCCATGCAAGTCACACTTGTGCAGTCTCTTTCTGATCGTAGAGTCATGCACTTTCACATCGACAGTTGCCAGAACCTGCTGTAATTCCCTTGATGACACTTTAGGATTTTTCAGGACCTCTTTGAGCATCTTGCGTTCTGCTCTGGGGGTAAACTTGCCCGGACGGCCAGATCTTGGCATGGTGGCAGTTGTTTTAGATGTCCTCCACTTGTAAATAATTTTGCGAATGGTGGAATGGCTGATGTTAAATTCTTTTAAAATCTTTTTAAATCCTTTACCAGACTCGTAAGCGGCCACAATCTTCTTTCTGAGGGCATCAGGAAGCTCTTTAGACCTCACCATGGCGCTCACCTCAACATCTCAACTGTCAGGGCCACACCAAACTAAATCTGAGGTCTAAATAAGGCAAGGCTCCATTCAAATGCTGGGTAACGATGTACTAATCATGTGCACCAGACGTGATGCACCTGTTTGGGATTTTCAACATTTTAAGAGGGATAATATAGGGGGTGTACTAATTTATTCCTCACCAGAAATTGCATTATTTTTTAATTAAATTTTACAGAAAGTTTTAAAAAGGCTTTTCTTATTTTTTTATTGTTTAGTTATATTACTTAGATCCCTGAGTTTAATTAAAATTGACATTAACTACCCATATGTCCAAATATATTTTAAAATACACAGGATTTCATAGGATGTCCTAATTTTTTCACATACCTGTATAACCTTTAAAGAACGTTCCACCAACCTTTGAAAAACTTTCCTGAACATTCTGGGAACGGTAAACTGTTAGTTTGGCACCAGCGACAGAAAATCACCAGAATGTTGTTGATGAATTATGTTTAATTTATTTTTAAAAGGGTCTCAAATGTTGAAAGAACCATATTTGGACCCAAAATGCTTCGATGAAGCTTCAATATTTTGCCCTCAAATGTTTCTATTTTCCTGCTTCTTGTGTTTAAATGTAATTATTTACTGATGTAAACGGTTTAAATTCATCTAAACCTTCTCGGTCATTCTCCCAGTCTGTCAATGATTACGTCTTAAATTCTATTCAATTATCTCTCTTACGGTTCGAACCTGAGTCTGATTTCAGAAAAGCTTTATTGTTTTATTAAATCTGAGATTCCAAACAGTCGTTTTGTTTTTCCACGTAGCAGTGGATTAGCTCACCGCTCACTCGACATTCATGAGACACGTTGCTGCAGATTAAACCTGCTGCTGGTAAATCAAATTATTATCTGAAGACGTCCAGCGGTGAATTACAGCATCATAAACGATGTTTTAACAATCAGAGAGAACATTGTTCCTGAGAACGAAGGACATGCTTGTTAATCTGTGAGTAAACTTTACAGATTTTAATGCCTTTTTATTTCAGACCGTTAAAGTGTGGAAGATAATTAACCCTCGCAGTTTCTTCATGATGCTTTCATAGAGAACGTACGGATCTAAAAGAAGAACAAAGAGGAGGGGTTCACGATGCTGAAACATCTGGATATCCTTCATTCTTACAGCTGGATGGAAGCAGAGGAAGATGGAAGAACATGAAGGCGGTACAGATACAGACTGTAAACATGACATGGAACACTGTGTCCGTCTGCATGCCAAAAAGGAAGTACCTGCTCAGGACTTATTGATATTTATTTTAAAATCGACGTTACTTAGCCACTGTTGTTGTCATGGTAACCATTCAGGCTCTTTGCTTAAGCTATGAGCTCAGTTTTTTGTTTTGTTTTTTTGTCGTTTGCACTACAAATTTAAGTTACTAATCGGCCAATCAGGTTCAGAGATTAAGTAATTAGCAGCTGGAAATTTTGACAGGTTTGATTGACAGACTTTGTATAGCCAATGACAGCAGACGGTGAGTCAGACTGATTGGCTGCAGTGTGAGGGGGTGTCTACCTTCAAAATGCTCACTCTTTATTGGAAAAGTTGTCGCCATGCCAACGTAGAGCAGACCAATCATTGTATGTTTTTGGCTCCATAGATTCAACATGGCGGCATGCATAAGGCAGAAAATACCGACTGAATCGTTTTCATTCTGTGGGAGTTTAAACTGTGATTAATGACAAGCTGGACCCGGTCTCCTCAGAGGATCAGAAGCTAAGCTCTTATCCTGAAAGTCAAAACAGACTTTACTTCCAGGTCAGACCGTCAGCAGGACCAAACCTCACCAGGTAGTTTCAGACCAGCCGGCCAATCAGATAACTTCCTGGTAAATGTGACGGTACCTTGACCAAACAAACCGGTTTAGAGGCCAGAAATCACCAGTCTGTTTGAGTTGACCTGAAGCAAAGATCAATGGCTCAGCGGAACATTTAATGTTCTAAAGTGGATTTCTCGCTTTGAGAGTGTTTTTAAACCAAATCAATGCAGCTTTATCAAAATGAAAATGGAATGAAACATTAATCCTGAAGCTGGAGGGAAAAAAAAAATAATCTGCTGCTGTAAAACATCTGAGTCTTTGTTGTAAATTCCTGGATTTTCTCATGTTTTAAAGTAAACTGCTCTTTATTTGTTTTTGTTTACATTTACCCCAGGCTTCCCATTGGGCGGCCGGTGGGGTTCGGTCATGTGTTTAAGCTGGGCGGGCACTGTGGGAAATTCAGTCCAAATTTAGTCTGGTTTCAGGTTGAACGTCAGTTTTGATACTTTGATCTTAAAGCTCCGTCTTGGTGTTTCTGCGTACAGGAGATTAAAAGGAGACAATCGCCTCATGATCAGACATTCTGTTGTTTCTGGAAACATGGCGCTGTAAAAGCAGGGCCTGTCTCGGCTGATTTCAAGGGAGAGGCAGGATACACCCCAAAAACAGGTCACCAGTCCTGTTGCAGAGCCACACACACACAGACAACCATCCACACACACAGACAACCATCCACACACACAGACAACCATCCACACACACAGACAACCATCCACACACACAGACAACCATCCACACACACATAGACAACCATCCACACACACATAGACAACCATCCACACACACATAGACAACCATCCACACACACAGACAACCATCCACACACACATAGACAACCATCCACACACACAGACAACCATCCACACACACAGACAACCATCCACACACACATAGACAACCATCCACACACACATAGACAACCATCCACACACACAGACAACCATCCACACACACATAGACAACCATCCACACACACAGACAACCATTCACACACATAGACAACCATCCACACACACAGACAACCATCCACACACACATAGACAACCATCCACACACACAGACAACCATTCACACACACACACACAACCATCCACACACACACAGACAACCATCCACACACACACAGACAACCATTCACACACATAGACAACCATCCACACACACAGACAACCATCCACACACACATAGACAACCATCCACACACACAGACAACCATTCACACACACATACACAACCATCCACACACACACACAGACAACCATCCACACACACATAGACAACCATCCACACACACATAGACAACCATCCACACACACACAGACAACCATCCACACACACATAGACAACCATCCACACACATAGACAACCATCCACACACACATAGACAACCATCCACACACACAGACAACCATCCACACACACATAGACAACCATCCACACACACACAGACAACCATCCACACACACATAGACAACCATCCACACACACATACACAACCATCCACACACATAGACAACCATCCACACACACATAGACAACCATCCACACACATAGACAACCATCCACACACACATAGACAACCATCCACACACACATAGACAACCATCCACACACACATAGACAACCATCCACACACACACAGACAACCATCCACACACACACAGACAACCATCCACACACACAGACAACCATTCACACACACAGACAACCATCCACACACACATAGACAACCATCCACACACACAGACAACCATCCACACACATAGACAACCATCCACACACACACAGACAACCATCCACACACACATAGACAACCATCCACACACACACAGACAACCATCCACACACACAGACAACCATCCACACACACATAGACAACTATCCACACACACATAGACAACCATCCACACACACAGACAACCATCCACACACATAGACAACCATCCACACACACACAGACAACCATCCACACACACATAGACAACCATCCACACACACACAGACAACCATCCACACACACAGACAACCATCCACACACACATACACAACCATCCACACACACAGACAACCATCCACACACACATACACAACCATCCACACACACAGACAACCATCCACACACACATACACAACCATCCACACACACATAGACAACCATCCACACACACATAGACAACCATCCACACACACACAGACAACCATCCACACACACATAGACAACCATCCACACACACATACACAACCATCCACACACACATAGACAACCATCCACACACACATAGACAACCATCCACACACACAGACAACCATCCACACACACACAGACAACCATCCACACACACACAGACAACCATCCACACACACACACACTCATTGCTTAGGACAATTTCATGGTGGCCAATCAACCTGACAGATATGTTTTTGAAGGGTGGGAGAAAATCCACACACACACGGGTAGAACATACAAACTCCACACAGAAAGATCAAAGATTCCAGCCGTGCCTCCTCTCTGGATCTGGAGCACCTGACCTTCTTGCTGTGGAGCCACGGAGCAGTCCTCATTCTAAACACACACCGTATACACACCGTACACACACTGTACACACACCGTACACACACCGTATACACACCGTACACACACCGTATACACACCGTACACACACTGTACACACACCGTACACACACCGTATACACACCGTATACACACCGTACACACACCGTACACACACCGTATACACACCGTATACACACCGTATACACACCGTATACACACCGTACACACACCGTATACACACCGTACACACACCGTATACACACCGTATACACACCGTACACACACCGTATACACACCGTACACACACCGTACACACACCGTACACACACCGTATACACACCGTATACACACCGTACACACACCGTACACACACCGTACACACACCGTACACACACCGTATACACACCGTATACACACCGTATACACACCGTACACACACCGTACACACACCGTACACACACCGTATACACACCGTATACACACCGCACACACACCGTACACACACCGTATACACACCGCACACACACCGTACACACACTGTACACACACCGTACACACACCGTATACACACCGTACACACACCGTACACACACCGTATACACACCGTACACACACCGTATACACACCGTATACACACCGTATACACACCGTACACACACCGTACACACACCGTATACACACCGTACACACACCGTATACACACCGTATACACACCGTACACACACCGTATACACACCGTATACACACCGTACACACACCGTACACACACCGTATACACACCGTACACACACCGTACACACACCGTACACACACCGTACACACACCGTATACACACCGTACACACACCGTATACACACCGTATACACACCGTACACACACCGTACACACACCGTACACACACCGTATACACACCGTACACACACCGTATACACACCGTACACACACCGTACACACACCGTACACACACCGTACACACACCGTATACACACCGTATACACACCGTATACACACCGTACACACACCGTACACACACCGTACACACACCGTATACACACCGTATACACACCGTACACACACCGTACACACACCGTATACACACCGTATACACACCGTATACACACCGTACACACACCGTACACACACCGTATACACACCGTATACACACCGTACACACACCGTATACACACCGTACACACACCGTATACACACCGTACACACACCGTATACACACCGTACACACACCGTACACACACTGTATACACACCGTACACACACCATATACACACCGTATACACACCGTATACACACCGTACACACACCGTATACACACCGTATACACACCGTATACACACCGTATACACACCGTATACACACCGTATACACACCGTACACACACCGTACACACACCGTATACACACCGTATACACACCATACACACACCGTACACACACCGTACACACACCGTACACACACCGTATACACACCGTATACACACCGTATACACACCGTACACACACCGTATACACACCGTATACACACCGTATACACACCGTACACACACCGTACACACACCGTATACACACCGTACACACACCGTATACACACCGTATACACACCGTATACACACTGTATACACACCGTATACACACCGTATACACACCGTATACACACCGTACACACACCGTACACACACCGTACACACACTGTACACACACCGTACACACACCGTATACACACCGTATACACACCGTACACACACCGTATACACACCGTACACACACCGTATACACACTGTATACACACCGTACACACACTGTACACACACCGTATACACACCGTATACACACTGTATACACACCGTACACACACTGTACACACACCGTATACACACCGTACACACACCGTACACACACCGTACACACACCGTATACACACCGTACACACACCGTATACACACCGTATACACACCGTACACACACCGTATACACACCGTACACACACCGTATACACACTGTATACACACCGTACACACACTGTACACACACCGTACACACACCGTATACACACTGTATACACACCGTACACACACTGTACACACACCGTACACACACCGTACACACACCGTACACACACTGTATACACACCGTACACACACTGTACACACACCGTACACACACCGTATACACACCGTACACACACTGTATACACACCGTATACACACCGTATACACACTGTACACACACCGTACACACACCGTATACACACCGTATACACACCGTACACACACCGTATACACACCGTACACACACTGTATACACACCGTATACACACCGTACACACACTGTATACACACCGTATACACACCGTATACACACCGTATACACACCGTACACACACTGTATACACACCGTATACACACCGTATACACACCGTACACACACTGTATACACACCGTATACACACCGTACACACACTGTATACACACCGTATACACACCGTATACACACCGTATACACACCGTATACACACCGTATACACACCGTATACACACCGTACACACACCGTATACACACCGTATACACACCGTACACACACCGTACACACACCGTACACACACCGTATACACACCGTATACACACCGTATACACACCGTATACACACCGTATACACACCGTATACACACCGTACACACACCGTATACACACCGTATACACACCGTATACACACCGTACACACACCGTACACACACCGTATACACACCGTATACACACCGTATACACACCGTATACACACCGTATACACACCGTATACACACCGTATACACACCGTATACACACCGTATACACACCGTATACACACCGTACACACACCGTATACACACCGTACACACACCGTATACACACCGTATACACACCGTACACACACCGTACACACACCGTATACACACCGTATACACACCGTACACACACCGTACACACACCGTATACACACCGTACACACACCGTATACACACCGTATACACACCGTATACACACCGTACACACACCGTACACACACCGTATACACACCGTATACACACCGTATACACACCGTATACACACCGTATACACACCGTATACACACCGTACACACCGTACACACACCGTATACACACCGTATACACACCGTATACACACCGTATACACACCGTATACACACCGTATACACACCGTATACACACCGTATACACACCGTACACACACCGTATACACACCGTATACACACCGTATACACACCGTATACACACCGTACACACACCGTATACACACCGTACACACACCGTACACACACCGTACACACACCGTACACACACCGTATACACACCGTACACACACCGTACACACACCGTATACACACCGTACACACACCGTACACACACCGTACACACACCGTACACACACCGTATACACACCGTACACACACCGTACACACACCGTATACACACCGTACACACACCGTATACACACCGTACTACACACCGTATACACACCGTATACACACCGTATACACACCGTATACACACCGTATACACACCGTATACACACCGTACACACACCGTATACACACCGTACACACACCGTACACACACCGTATACACACCGTACACACACCGTATACACACCGTATACACACCGTATACACACCGTATACACACCGTACACACACCGTATACACACCGTACACACACCGTATACACACCGTATACACACCGTACACACACCGTATACACACCGTACACACACCGTACACACACCGTATACACACCGTACACACACCGTATACACACCGTACACACACCGTACACACACCGTATACACACCGTACACACCGTACACACCGTATACACACCGTACACACACCGTATACACACCGTACACACACCGTACACACACCGTATACACACCGTACACACACCGTATACACACCGTATACACACCGTACACACACCGTATACACACCGTATACACACCGTACACACACCGTATACACACCGTACACACACCGTATACACACCGTATACACACCGTACACACACCGTATACACACCGTACACACACCGTACACACACCGTATACACACCGTACACACACCGTATACACACCGTATACACACCGTACACACACCGTATACACACCGTACACACACCGTACACACACCGTATACACACCGTACACACACCGTATACACACCGTATACACACCGTACACACACCGTATACACACCGTACACACACCGTATACACACCGTATACACACCGTACACACACCGTATACACACCGTACACACACCGTATACACACCGTATACACACCGTATACACACCGTATACACACCGTACTACACACCGTATACACACCGTACACACACCGTATACACACCGTACACACACCGTATACACACCGTATACACACCGTATACACACCGTATACACACCGTATACACACCGTACACACACCGTATACACACCGTACACACACCGTACACACACCGTATACACACCGTACACACACCGTATACACACCGTATACACACCGTATACACACCGTATACACACCGTACACACACCGTATACACACCGTATACACACCGTACACACACCGTACACACCGTATACACACCGTATACACACCGTACACACACCGTATACACACCGTATACACACCGTACACACACCGTACACACACCGTATACACACCGTATACACACCGTATACACACCGTATACACACCGTATACACACCGTACACACACCGTATACACACCGTACACACACCGTACACACACCGTATACACACCGTATACACACCGTACACACACCGTATACACACCGTACACACACCGTATACACACCGTACACACACCGTACACACACCGTATACACACCGTATACACACCGTACACACACCGTACACACACCGTACACACACCGTATACACACCGTATACACACCGTATACACACCGTACACACACCGTACACACACCGTACACACACCGTACACACACCGTACACACACCGTATACACACCGTACACACACCGTACACACACCGTACACACACCGTATACACACCGTATACACACCGTACACACACCGTATACACACCGTACACACACCGTACACACACCGTATACACACCGTACACACACCGTATACACACCGTACACACACCGTACACACACCGTATACACACCGTACACACACCGTACACACACCGTACACACACCGTACACACACCGTATACACACCGTACACACACCGTATACACACCGTATACACACCGTACACACACCGTACACACACTGTACACACACCGTATACACACCGTATACACACCGTATACACACCGTACACACACCGTACACACACCGTACACACACCGTACACACACCGTATACACACCGTATACACACCGTACACACACCGTATACACACCGTATACACACCGTACACACACCGTACACACACCGTACACACACCGTACACACACCGTACACACACCGTACACACACCGTATACACACCGTACACACACCGTACACACACCGTATACACACCGTACACACACCGTATACACACCGTACACACACCGTATACACACCGTACACACACCGTATACACACCGTACACCGTACACACACCGTATACACACCGTACACACACCGTACACACACCGTACACACACCGTATACACACCGTACACACACCGTACACACACCGTATACACACCGTACACACACCGTACACACACCGTATACACACCGTATACACACCGTACACACACCGTACACACACCGTATACACACCGTACACACACCGTACACACACCGTACACACACCGTACACACACCGTACACACACCGTATACACACCGTACACACACCGTATACACACCGTACACACACCGTACACACACCGTACACACACCGTACACACACCGTACACACACCGTATACACACCGTACACACACCGTATACACACCGTACACACACCGTACACACACCGTATACACACCGTATACACACCGTACACACACCGTACACACACCGTACACACACCGTACACACACCGTATACACACCGTACACACACCGTACACACACCGTACACACACCGTACACACACCGTACACACACCGTATACACACCGTACACACACCGTATACACACCGTATACACACCGTACACACACCGTACAGCTCAGTCGATCATCATGTTTACCTACTGAGCAGTAAACATAACGGACGGACAGACTTTTGTTTTTGACATCATAGTTTTATCTCGATGCTGATTGGCTGGCTGCGGATTTGCTCGATGCTGATTGGCTGGCTGCGGATAGGGGTTTTATCTCGATGCTGATTGGCTGGCTGCGGATAGGGGTTTTATCTCGATGCTGATTGGCTGGCTGCGGATTGGCTCGATGCTGATTGGCTGGCTGCGGATAGGGGTTTTATCTCGATGCTGATTGGCTGGCTGCGGATAGGCTCGATGCTGATTGGCTGGCTGCGGATAGGGCTCTCTTCAATGTAAGCTAACGTGTGAAATCCTGATTGAAATTAGTCATTGGCACTCGGTGCTCGGGCAGCGACGGTGCTCTAAATCAAACGTGTCCTTGCAGTTCCTCTGCGGGACCACCAGAGCGGCTCCAGAGATGAATAGAAACAATAAAAGTAGAACTGTGGTGTGAGGCCTTTTAGGCCTGCTTGTTTGGTTTTTTTTTCTCCCCCAAAACTCACAGGTGCTGGATGGCTTCTAACGGGAGGATTGGCTGATTGCTCCCAGCTGCACAGACTTACCGGTGGCTATAAAAGACCTGGTGTCACCCACAGTCTCGGTTCGGAGGTTCTGTTTGTCTGGGTCCCTGGACATGCTGGAGTTGTGGGAAATGAAAGGGCCGATGCTCTAGCCAAGGCATCCCTTGGTAGAGACACGGTGGATGTGTCCTTGGCGTTGGAGATGCAGGAGTGTTTTGGCATCTGTAAGGAGAAAATTACTGAGGAGTGGCAAACACAATGGGAGAATGAGCGGCGGGGCAGACACTATTTTGCGGGTCAGCCTTCAGTTACTGGCGCTAGGTGCCCTGCAACCTATTGTCGCAGAACTGAAGTTGTTCTAACTAGGCTTAGACTTGGACACTGCGCCCTGGCGGAGGGTTTGAAATTGGTCGGCAAACACCCTAGTGGGCTTTGTGAGTGTGGAAACGCTGAATCGGTTGCTCATGTGATGTTGACATGCAGCAAATACAGTCGTGAAAGAAGACATCTTTTTGTTCAATTGGCAGACACAGGGTTAACCGTTTTTTCGCTCAGGTCGATGTTGTTTTCGTTGGAGGAGCAAGTTGGAGAAGCCGTGCTTTTTTATCTGCGCCGCACTGGCCTTTTTTCAAGAATCTAACACAGTTGGATTCTTGAAAATCTAACTGTGGATTTTCTGGAGGCTGGATGTGGATTGGTCTACCGGTGGAGGGCAGCATTGCGCACTCGAGCGTATAGCCTGCCGGAAACGATTTGAAGAAGAAGAAGAACAGTCTCTGTCAGGTCTTCAACGATTCTAGTGGTAAACTGACCACCTCTAAGCTGAGTCAAATTTTGATATCAGACTAATTTTCTTATTCTCCTCACAGGAACCTTCAGCCCTTCCTCTTGGCCATCCAGCACTGCCTGAAGCCGTTATCTCTCTGCTGTGGATTCCTTTGTTCAACACTTAATAAACTGTTAAACCTGCATTTGGATCCTCCTCATTCCCTCTCCTACACAACAGAAGACCTGACCAGAATGGATCCAGCGGGTTCTGCATCACCCTCAGTGTCAGAGATTCTGACCCGACAAGGAATATTCCTGGGACAACAACAACAGGCCATAAAGGCCCTTATGGACGAAAATACTCAATTAAAAACACAGTTACAGGCTTTAACAGACAAAGTAAATAATCTAAGTTCTCTTTTTCTGTCCACAGCCTCGGCACCTCCTTCAGCTATGCCCAGCCCACTCATGGACCACCATATTACGGACCCGGAACCTTTCCATGGAACCCTGGGGAAATGTCGTGGGTTCCTCTTGCAGTGTTCAAATGTCTTTGCTCTAAGACCACGGACTTTCGAATCAGACAAAGTTAAGAATTTGTACATTGTGGGTCTTCTTCGGGGCAGGGCACTGGAGTGGGCCGAGGCCGAAGACGCGGCAGCCCCCCTGGCTGATCGCTCAACATCTGATTTTCTGAGTTTATTCAGAACCATGTTCGAGGTGCCGGACCGGGCTGGAGATGCCTCCCAGCGTCTACTCCACCTTTCCCAGGGAACTCTATCTGTGGCGGAGTTCTCCATCTCATTCCGGACCCTAGCAGTAGAGGCTGGCTGGGGACAGAAGGCACTAAGAGGGGTGTTCCTAAATGCCCTGAATGATCCTCTGAAGGATGAGCTAGCTGGCAGGGGGACCCCATCCACATTGGAGGAACTCATTTCCCTGGCAATACAGTTAGACAACCGTCAAAGAGAGAAACGATATGAAAATACCACCCGGGCCCTACACCCTACTCCAGTTCACAGCCATCGACAGCCTTCCTCGGTCTGCCCCCCACCTAGGGCATTTGCATCTGTTCCACAAGAGGCTGAGCAGCCTTCCACAGAACCAATGCAGTTGGGACAGACGCATCTAACCAAAAAGGAAAGAGAGGTTAGACTAAAAGAAGGGAGGTGTCTCTATTGCGGGTCGAGAAGTCACTTACTCTCAGCTTGCCCTTGTCGCCCAAAAGACGGGGCCCACCGGTAGACCTAGGGTTACGGGTGGGCACAACTAGATGTCATGGTACCCCTAGGCTTATGATTCTTGTGACACTAACCTCTGGTTGTTCCTCTTCCTTTCCGGTCGAAGCGTTGGTGGATTCCGGGGCCGACGGCAACTTCATCGACGCAGATTTTCTCCGTCAGTGTGGATTCCAGTCCCAACCACTCGGAGAACCCATTAATGCCACGGCGATCGATGGACACGTTATCACCAGGGTGACCCACCAGTCCTCCCCGTTGGAGATGGTGGTATCGGGTAATCACCGTGAGCACCTTTCGTTTAACGTTATTTCTTCACCCGGCTCACCCCTTGTGTTAGGTTTCCCCTGGCTTAGGTTGCACAATCCACAGGTCGACTGGCAAAACCGGCGTATCGTCGGGTGGAGCAATCAGTGCCATGCAACTTGCCTCCAATCTGCCGTGACAACCGTCTCTTCTGACACGGTAGGCTCAATCGACCCGGTGGACGTTGCGTCTATCCCGGCAGAGTATCATGACCTCAAAGAGGTCTTCAGTAAGGAGAGGGCACAATCTCTCCCGCCTCATCGGCCATATGATTGCGCCATCGACCTCCTCCCTGGGGCAACCTTACCCGCCAGTCGCCTGTACAATCTGTCTGCTCCAGAGAGGGGGGCGATGGAGAAGTACATCAATGAGTCCCTGGCGTCGGGGCTTATCCGCCCTTCCTCGGCACCCATAGCAGCGGGGTCCTTTTTTGTGGGTAAGAAGGATGGTTCCCTCCGTCCGTGCGTCGATTATCGGGGTCTTAATAACATCACCGTTTGCAACAAATACCCGTTGCCCCTCATTAATTCGGCGTTCGAGCTACTTCAGGGAGCCCGGGTCTTTACAAAACTCGATCTGCGTTGCGCCTACCATCTCGTCCGAATGCGGGAGGGGGACGAGTGGAAGACGGCGTTCAACACCCACCTGGGCCAATTCGAATACTTGGTCATGCCTTTCGGGTTAACTAACGCTCCCGCAGTCTTCCAGGCATTCATTAACGATGTGCTCCGTGACTTCCTTAATCGTTTTGTCTTTGTTTATCTGGACGACATTCTTATTTTTTCGCCCACTGTTGAGGAGCACATCGTCCATGTCCGTGCGGTACTCCAGCGACTCCTTGAGAATCGTCTGTTTGTAAAGGCTGAGAAGTGCGAGTTCCATTCTCAGTCCGTCAACTTCCTTGGTTTTATTGTACACGCTGGGCAGGTTTGCCCGGACCCCGAAAAAGTTAGCGCGGTGGCTGAGTGGCCTCGACCCAACACCCGTCGCAAACTACAACAATTTCTGGGTTTCGCAAATTTTTACAGGCGTTTCATTCGCAATTACAGTCAGGTAGCTCTTCCCCTTACCCAGCTTACTTCCACAGCCAGACCGTTCGTTTGGTCTCCTCAAGCAGAGGGTGCATTCACTGAGCTTAAGAAGAGGTTTACCTCGGCCCCCATTCTGGTCCAGCCCGACCCCTTGAGGCAGTTTATTGTGGAGGTGGACGCCTCGGATTCAGGGGTGGGTGCTGTGCTGTCCCAATACCATCAGGAGGATGGCAAACTCCATCCCTGTGCCTTTTTCTCTAAGCGTCTCTCTGCAGCTGAACAAAACTACGATGTGGGGAATAGAGAACTGCTCGCAGTCAAACTGGCACTCGAGGAATGGAGGCACTGGCTCGAGGGTGCAGAACACCCATTCGTGGTCTGGACAGACCACAAAAACCTCGCTTACATCCAAGCAGCTAAGAGACTCAACTCTTGACAGGCCCGGTGGCAGCTGTTCTTTACACGCTTTAATTTTACCCTCACTTACAGGCCGGGCAACCGCAATACCAAACCTGACGCCCTCTCCCGCCTGCATGATGGTCATCAGTCCAGATCGGAGCCGGAGCCCATTCTACCCCCCTCCTGCGTCATTGGGGCAATCACTTGGGAGATCGAGACTGCAATAAGGGATGGTCTGCAGCATGATCCGGACCCAGGTACTGGCCCAGCTAACCGTTCGTATGTGCCATCCTCTGCCCGCTCCCAGGTTCTCCTATGGGCACATGCATCCCGGTGGTCCTGTCACCCTGGGATTCGCTGTACAATGGCGCTTCTTCAGCGGCGGTTCTGGTGGCCAACGATGGAGGCAGACACTAGGAATTTTGTCACTGCCTGTTCTGCCTGTTCCCGGGGCAAGGTCCCTCATCGTCCTCCTGCGGGGCTGCTCCATCCCCTACCGGTTCCCAGTCGTCCCTGGTCCCATATCGCACTGGACTTTGTGACCGGACTCCCTCCCTCAGAAGGTAACACTGTTGTGGTCACGATTGTGGACCGATTCTCCAAAGCTGTACATCTGGTGCCTCTTCCTAAACTCCCTTCAGCCTTGGAGACTGCCCAGCTCATGGTGACCCATGTGTTCCGTCTGCATGGTATCCCTCTGGACATAGTCTCTGACCGGGGTCCGCAATTCACATCAGCTGTTTGGAAGTCCTTCTGTAAGGCGCTGGGGGCTTCCGTCAGCTTGTCATCTGGCTTCCACCCCCAATCCAACGACCAGTCGGAGCGGGCTAACCAACACCTGGAATCCACATTACGGTGCGTGTTGGCCTCTGCCCAGTCCACGTGGTCGACTCATCTCCCGTGGATCGAGTATGCCCATAATTCCCAAGTTAGTTCCTCCACAGGATTGTCCCCGTTCGAGGCTTCTCTGGGTTACCAACCTCCATTGTTCCCGGATCAGGAACAGGAGCTGGCCGTCCCTTCGGTGCAGCTCCATATCAGACGGTGTCGTCGGATCTGGAGGAAAACTAGGAGGGCCCTCCAACAGGCCTGCGGCCGGGCTCGGCGCCAAGCTAATCGCCACCGTCAGCCAGCCCCAGCATATCAGGTTGGTCAGTCTGTCCTTCTGTCTACCAGGAACATTCCCCTCAGGGCAGAGTCTCGCAAGCTTTCACCCCGCTTCATTGGCCCTTTCCGGATCCTGCGGCTGGTCAACCCGGTCTCGGTAAAGCTCGCCCTGCCCTCTTCCATGAAGGTACATCCTGTGTTCCACGTCTCTCAGATCAAACCGGTTTCTACCAGTCCCCTCCAGCCTCCTTCTGCTCCCCCTCCACCTCTTCGCCTTGTCAACGGCTCGGATGCGTACACGGTCAACCGTCTTTTGGATGTTCGTCGCCGAGGTCGGGGTCTACAGTACCTCGTGGACTGGGAGGGTTATGGCCCGGAGGAACGGTGCTGGGTGCCCTGTTCAGCGATCCTGGACCCTGGCTTGGTCCGGGACTTTCACCGCCGCTTTCCGGACAGGCCTGGTGGTCCGCCAGGTGGCGTCCGTAGAGGGGGGGTACTGTGGTGTGAGGCCTTTTAGGCCTGCTTGTTTGTTTTTTTTCTCCCCCAAAACTCACAGGTGCTGGATGGCTTCTAACGGGAGGATTGGCTGATTGCTCCCAGCTGCACAGACTTACCGGTGGCTATAAAAGACCTGGTGTCACCCACAGTCTCTGTCAGGTCTTCAACGATTCTAGTGGTAAACTGACCACCTCTAAGCTGAGTCAAATTTTGATATCAGACTAATTTTCTTATTCTCCTCACAGGAACCTTCAGCCCTTCCTCTTGGCCATCCAGCACTGCCTGAAGCCGTTATCTCTCTGCTGTGGATTCCTTTGTTCAACACTTAATAAACTGTTAAACCTGCACTTGGATCCTCCTCATTCCCTCTCCTACACAACAAGAACAGAAAGAGAATAAAGTTGGCTTCCATAAGAACTGTGTGATCAGAGTTCACTGCCTTGCCCAAGGACACTTTTACATGTGGTTTGGGATGCCAGGAGTCAAACTACCAACCTCTTCCAGCACTGGGATTGGTTGAACACACAGAGAGCTGCCGGGCTGGTTTTCTCTATCAGAATTGATCGGCTTGCCAGGCGAAGCTTCAAGGCACTCGGCCACTTTAAACAATCGCTGTTTCTTTGAAAGTGTGTGTGTGTGAAGTTCCGGTCTCAGGAGAGACGCTCACAGGAGATGATTGCTTATGAAAAGTTGACATAATAGGCCCAGGAGTTGTCAGTCAGCAAGGGCACCAGCTGTGTTTCCGAACCTGAGAAAGAAAGAAGCACTTTCTATCCACATATTAATAGTTGTGCTTCCACAGGACAGAGACTTCCCTGGGGAGGTCAGGGAAAGGCATGCGGCTGAAAGACAAAGTGCATCAAAGGACAAAAGAGATGGAGGGAAGATGACAGAGAGAGAAGTCACGGCAAGGTGGCTCCCAACTGTCAATCACGCAGGTGTGGAATTGGAATTAAAATGAGGAGCGACGACTTCTCACCAAACAAACCTCTAAAGCTTTCAGAGAAAGATGGTGAATACAAAACAGACTGAAACAAAATGGAGCAATCAGGAACGAATGCAGCATGGAGTGAAGCTGCACCCCACATTCCAACATGCAGGGTCCAGTTTTACACACAGACCAACGGGATGTTCATCTACTGGCTCGTCTACGGACCCTGACAAGACGGGTCAGTTTAAACTCATGGACCCAAGGACCTGTAAGCTGAGTCAGGACTCACTCAGTATGTGTGAAAACAGCCACAGCCTTCAGCTTCATGCAGATGAAGCACATTCAGTCGCTATGTTGTGATTTACACATTTTTAGAGCAAAAAAAAATATGCAGTCATTGATCCACTTTTAAAAAGAAGCTCGTAAACAGAGAAAGATGCAACGACTGGACTTTCAGACACTTTATGGCCATCTTGTTTGACTGTTTGATTGGCTTATATAAACCAATCAAACAGTCACCACCGGTGACGTTCGGTGGTGACGTTCGGTGGTGACGTTCGGTGGAGACGTTCGGTGGTCACCACCGTTCGGGGTGCGGTAGTGACACAGTGCACAGTGGCCTCACAGCAAGGTCACGGTTTCAGTCCCGGAGTGGAGGCGAGGCTTGTAACTCTGGTCTTTCTGTGTGGAGTTTACATGTTTTCTGCCTGTATGTCTGGGTTTTCTCTAGTTTACTCCAAAAACATGTTATGTTGACCTTTGAAGGGTGTAGCATTCGAAGGCGTAGCAGCCGAAGGCGTAGCGGCCAAAGAAGTTAGTCAGGCAAAGTCGGGCATAATGTCCGAAAGCCTCTGTGGCGTCACATGTTAGAAAACTTTAGAAATCGAGATGATTTGAGAAGTCGTTCACTTTCAGTTTCCTGTCAGTTCGAAAGCGTGTTCGATGTTCAGAGAAAAAAAAAAAAACTGAAAAGCTTTTGCTTGTTGAAGGGTTGATTGGCCGCTACAAAGTTACACCTAGGAATGAGCGTGTGCATGGATGGTTGTCTACAGCGGAGCTCCTTCTCCAAGAGGCTCAGACAGCTCCGCTCCAGAACATCTCGTTACCGGAGGTCTTTCTTTCCGTACGTGATCGGGCTCTACAACGACTCACTTAGCAGATAGGAAGTTGTTGCTGTGACACACAAATTTCCCATGTGTGGGATCAATAAAGTAGATTCTGATTCTGATTGTCTGTGTGTGAGACCCCGCACTAGACTGGTGACCTGTTCGGGGTGTGTCCTGCCTCTTGCCTTACGTCAGCCAGGATAGACTCCGGCGCCCCCACCAGGCCGTTCGGGGTAAACGGTTCAGAAGATGAAAGAAAATGTATTTAACACGGGTCATCTGTGCTTCCAGAACGCAACCTCTTCCAAACCAGAGAAGGTTTATCGAATAAACTACCACAGTTACTCAGTACTGACTACCGATGAACTGATTACGTTTAGGTCGACTTAGTGATCACAGAGTCCGTTTGTGACGTGCTTTCACAGCTCTAAAAAAAAAAAAACTATAGTCAGTCTAAAACTCTGGATTTATTGATCTGTGTTCCATCCTGATGAAGACAAACTGTTTGTTTCTTTGTGGCAGACTGGTGACCTAAACAGGGTGTACCCTCCTGCTAGCATGCCAGGAGAGCCTCAGTGTTGGATGAACCTCTCATCGAACGGCATCGATGACTGCTCATCAAACTAGAGGGGTGATCGGGGCGCGGCGAGTCTTTAAAAATCAGGCTGCAGGAAACTTGCTTCACGTTGAATCTCAACGTTTGTCTGAACATAAAAAATCAGTTTTTCTTTGTTCTGAATAAAAACCCTCCTGAGAGTCTGAATGTTTAACGTCCTACTAACGTGACGACCCCTCAGATGATTCATAAACTACAACAGTTTTAAACTCTATCGGACAAAAGATGCTTTTAATCTAATAAAAATATTCCAGGATTATAAAGTAAACAGGTTTGGAAAGTAAAGCAGAAAAAAAACTGGCTCATAAAGTGGTTTTTCCTCCAGAATAAAAATAATTTCCTGTGAAACGTTGTCTATAAAACTAAAGTTAAACTCTTCATTATTATGTCCTGAAAGTTTATTTAATACTTCCAATAAAGTCTTCAGAAAAAGGGCAAATTTAAAGCTGTCATTCTGCAGAGGTTTTTATTCAACAGAAACCAGACAGTAAAGTTCCTTTTTCTCCTGCAGAGATGAGATCCGCTGACGGTCATGACTGTCGGCTTAAACACAGATTTTAAAGATTAATTTGATCTTTTTTTAGTCTTTGCTTCTAAAGAAACTCAGAAGATTTTTAACTGAAGCATCAAAACTTTACAAATAATCTCCATCTGATTAAAAAGCAGAGATTTTTTTATCAAAAGAATTTGATGTTAAAAAAATTAAAGCTATAAAAAAAACTTTAATGAATCTTACAAAGTGTTTTACTGAGTTATAGTTTCTTTATTAAACATGGCAGCGGCGTGGTGGGTGGCGTGGTGGGTAGCACAGGGGCCTCACGGCAAGAAGGTCGTAAGTTCAAATCCCGGGTCGGAACGAGGTTTGAAACTCTGGTCTTTCTGTGTGGAGTTTGCATGTTCCCCCCATGTCTGTGTGGGTTTCCTCCAAAAACATGCGTGTTAGGTTGAGGACCCCCTCAAAAAACACGACGTCTCATCTCAAAGGGATTATCCTCCTAAAAATAATAAATAATAAAATAAGTTGGTGTCTCGTAGAAAAGACTTCAGTTTCTTCTTCAGTGTGTTTGATGATCGAGACGTCTCGACTTCCATCCAGAAATCATGGAGTTCTACACTTGAATCCCCTCCCCAAAGGAGGAGATCAACCTGACAAATCTGGTTTTTGAAACGTTACGTTGGGTCTTTAACGTCTATTGTTTTCTGATTACCTTCATTAGTCTTAAACATAAAACTGATAAATACATTCACTCTGCCCTCTGGTGCACACGCTAATAACCCTGTGAACTGAAACGGGTCAAAATGAGAGCATTGATTCTGGGTTAAAAGTCTTCCTTTTTAGACCATGTAGTGAGAATCATGTACTCCAGGTAAGTTCTATCTTAAGCTTCTAAAAACAGGTTCGTGTTTGTTGCTGTTAGCTCCTCCTCTTCATCCTGAAGGGTCGAACAAACTCAGGTTTACTTTATATTGAATCTCAGGCTCCTTCAATCAGATATTTTATTTATTTTTTTATTTTTTTATTTTGAATTCCTCTATTCATCCCTCACCGGGGAAATTTATGTGCTGCACTCCTTACACCGCAGCAGGCTGCCCTTCGACGGCACCAATGGTGGGAGAAGTGGGGGTTAGGTGTCTTCTCCAAGGACCCTAGACGTGCTCTCTGTGGAACGCGAACCTGCGAAGTTCCGCTTCGCGCGCGAATGCTCTATCCACTGAGCTGCCGTCTCCTCTCATTTCCAGATGGAAGTTGAAACGTCTCGATGATCAAACGCACCCATCAGAAAACACCGAAGCGTTTCTCCGATGAATCCCTGCTGGTTGAATGAGGAATTACACAGACGTGGATTTGGTGTAATTTTATTAAAACATGACTTTAGTTTTCATTGTTTTCTTTCTTCATTAAAATCATCATTTCTTTCAATCATTAAATTGCTTTGCCATTTGAAGTAGAACACGGTGTGTATCGATGCACATTAGTGTAAAAAGAAAGTCGATGTTGCATCGTGACCTTTATTCTGTTTATGAGGCTTATCCCAAACACGCCATCCTCCAGTCTTTGCTTAATTGATTAAAATTCAAAGAGGTTTAAAATAAGGTCACTTTGCTCTTTTAGCTGTCGATGAGGAATCGTTCTGAAATAAATAGCCGGTGTAAATCTGAGGAGCTGTGGAAACATTTCAACGAGAAGAGAAGTTTTAGTTTTATGTCCGTTTGACAGAAACTAGCCGGAAAACATTCACACAGTCCAGGATTAGTTTAGAAAAGTAAGGTTCTGATTCTCTGGAAGAGAATCAAAGAGAAAGAGAAGTCTGGGATTAAATTATTATTCCTCCTCTCTGTAGTAAAGACGGGCTGTCCCGTATGAAGCAACACGTGAGCAGATGAAGATGTAAAAGCACAGAAATGGCTTCAAGAAGGTGAAAGAACTGACAAGCAGCCAAAGAAAAGAACATCACAGGAATTTAAATGGAAAAGAAGCACAATTATCAGGCGAGATCAAAGAGCCGCGTCAGAAAAAAGAGCAGGGAGTATTAACAGGCATGGCAAAGGATTTCAGAGAGATCCGATCGCAATCTGATAAAAATAGAAACACTTAAAAATAAGGATGTCACCTTTAAAGCAGCTGCATGTGAACATCTGCTTCCATTTCACAAAGATTAGTAAAACTGTACCAGAGGACAGGCACGGTGCCATCGTGCAGCGCTGCTGGGACTCTGGGAATGTTTATCCATTATTTTGCACCTGTTTGAAAGGTTAGCAGCTCCTGTCTGAGCACGTCTTCCAGGGGAACCCCGGAACATTACTGATCCATCCAGGAGGTGTTCCACCTCCACTGAGTCCTCTCCCTGGATCACACACCTGAACCCCCTCCTCTGGTTTTACCTCAACCAATCTTTACAAACATTACAGCAAGTTTTATTTTTAATCTGTAAAGTTTGGACCTCAGCCTCCGCTCCAGTGAACACCAGTTGGGTAGTGGGATGGAGGTCCCCTGGTTCATAGTGACATTGAAATTTTTTGATTATTATTTATTTTTTTTTTTTATTATTTTGAATTACTCTATTCATCCCTCACCGGGAAATTTGTTTGCTGCACTCCTTACACCGCAGCAGGCTGCCCTTCAACGGCGCCAATGGTGGGAGAAGCGGGGGTTAGGTGTCTTCTCCAAGGACCCTAGACGTGCTCTCCGTGGGACGCGAACCCGCGACCTTCCGGTCCGCGGGCGAACGCGCTAACCACGCGGCCACCGTCTCCACCCAATTGTTAATGAGAGCAAAATTTTTTAGGGTTTTGTGAACATTTCAAATTCATTTCCATTTTATTTGCTCGTGCTGTAAAAATAAAAGCTTCATAAAAAAAATACATTTAATAAAAAACACAAGTTTTTTTCATTAATATTCTTCAAACTTTAAAAACAGTTTTTAACATACTTTTTCATTCATAAAGTTTAAAAACTTTGATTACTTTTGCTGAAATGTTTTAATAATTAACTTCAGTCCGTTTGAGGAGGGTTTGGTAAACCTGATGTAGAAACTAGAATTCTTTCATCTTCTGAAACGTTCATTTGGTAACGTAGCGGGAAGCCTCGTTGGCTGGCTGTGTAGGATCTTCATACCAGGTGTGTGTATCCAGACTGGATCTGGATTCACACTCCTCCTATTGGTAAAAAGATCCCTCTTCGTTCAAGTGATTTATCATCTAAAAGGGTTCAAAGTGATTTCAAGATGGAAGTCGAAACGTATCGATTGTCAAACGCACAGTTCAGAAGAAACTTTGAAGCCCTGATCCTCCTCATGGCTTTTACATTCACATCTTCTCCTTTCGGCGTCTCCCTTCAGGGGGCACCATAGTGAGTCCGTTTCTTCCATCTAATCCTGTCTCCTGCATCCTCCTGGGTTCATGTCTTTCTTCACTGTATCCATGAACCTCGTCTTTGGTCTTCCTCTAGACCTCCTGCCTGGCAGTTCCTCTCTCTCCTCTGCACATGTCCAAACCATCTCAGTCTGACCTCTCTGACTTTAAAACCTCTAACATGTGCTGTTCCTCTGATCCTGTCCATCCTGGTCACTCCCAGAGAGATCCTCAGCATCTTCATCTCTGCTACAAACATCTGTGTTTCCTGTCTTTTCCTCAGTGACACTGTCTCTAGACCAATCAGCATGGCCGCTCTCACCACACTGTCTCTAGACCAATCAGCATGGCCGCTCTCACCACACTGTCTCTAGACCAATCAGCATGGCCGCTCTCACCACACTCTCTCTAGACCAATCAGCATGGCCGCTCTCACCACACTCTCTCTAGAACAATCAGCATGGCCGCTCTCACCACACTGTCTCTAGAACAATCAGCATGGCTGGTCTCACCACACTGTCTCTAGACCAATCAGCATGGCCGCTCTCACCACACTGTCTCTAGATCAATCAGCATGGCCGCTCTCACCACACTGTCTCTAGACCAATCAGCATGGCTGGTCTCACCACACTGTTTCTAGACCAATCAGCATGCCCGCTCTCACCACACTGTCTCTAGATCAATCAGCATGGCCGCTCTCACCACACTGTCTCTAGACCAATCAGCATGGCCGCTCTCACCACACTGTCTCTAGAACAATCAGCATGGCCGCTCTCACCACACTGTCTCTAGAACAATCAGCATGGCTGGTCTCACCACACTGTCTCTAGACCAATCAGCATGGCCGCTCTCACCACACTGTCTCTAGACCAATCAGCATGGCCGCTCTCACCACACTCTCTCTAGAACAATCAGCATGGCCGCTCTCACCACACTGTCTCTAGAACAATCAGCATGGCTGGTCTCACCACACTGTCTCTAGACCAATCAGCATGGCCGCTCTCACCACACTGTCTCTAGACCAATCAGCATGGCTGGTCTCACCACACTGTCTCTAGACCAATCAGCATGGCTGGTCTCACCACACTGTCTCTAGACCAATCAGCATGGCCGCTCTCACCACACTGTCTCTAGACCAATCAGCATGGCTGGTCTCACCACACTGTCTCTAGACCAATCAGCATGGCCGCTCTCACCACACTGTCTCTAGACCAATCAGCATGCCCGCTGTCACCACACTGTCTCTAGATCAATCAGCATGGCCGCTCTCACCACACTGTCTCTAGATCAATCAGCATGGCCGCTCTCACCACACTGTCTCTAGACCAATCAGCATGGCTGGTCTCACCACACTGTTTCTAGACCAATCAGCATGCCCGCTCTCACCACACTGTCTCTAGATCAATCAGCATGGCCGCTCTCACCACACTGTCTCTAGACCAATCAGCATGGCCGCTCTCACCACACTGTCTCTAGACCAATCAGCATGCCCGCTCTCACCACACTGTCTCTAGACCAATCAGCATGGCCGCTCTCACCACACTGTCTCTAGATCAATCAGCATGGCTGGTCTCACCACGGTGTTGTAAACTTTTCCTTTCATTTTGGATGAAAACTTCTATCACGGATCACACCGATCTATCCGCCTGCACATGCTTCTTCACCTCTTTTCCCTTCATTGATCCTGAGCACTTAAAATCCTCCCGCTTCTCTTCTTCCTATAACCTCACTCCTCTTACTTGGGTTACTTTCCACAAACAAAGAAACAATAATAATAGTTTTAAAAACAATTTAAATCCAGGAAGTAAGTCCATAAAACAAACAAGTTGTGACAAAAATATAAAACTTTAAATTGTTTTAAAGTGGTAAATTAAAAGATTTATTACAAAAATAAAAGATGGAGAGTAAATGGTTTTTAAATAAAGAGTAAATATCGATCTATTTTCATATAAAAGCAGTGTTTATAGAAGATAAGTTATAACACTAAACATTCATGTGTTGGTTTTTTCACTTTTTCATTTCGGTCTGTCTCATTCAAGTGTTTTTTAATCATATAAAATTATTTTTTAAGGTAGATTTTTTAGGATGATTTGGATTTTTCAGGTTTTTTTTTACTGATTTCTTGCTCCAATGTTTCCACATCAGTCAGTCTATGATCGGCTCAGCAGGCGCCGCCATGTTTCACATTATTTCCTATTAGGAGCCGTTACTACGCAGGACGTATGTCGTTACAGATCAGTTTAATCACATTTCACTTCTACATAATCATCATCATTTAAATACTATGTTGTTGGAAAAAGAGTCTCTGGTAAATAATTCACACTGATGATGTTTTGATGAGGTTCATTGTCAATATGATTATAATTTCACAATAACTGTCACAGAACCGCATCACAAGGAAACACGGACCCACTTCTGATTGATTATCAGCCTGTAGGAAAACTCATAAAATCTAATGTGCATTTGTTTCTTAGTCATGATGGCTGTAATGATTTGGTTTAGTGAGAATAATGGTGTTTGTTCAGCTGAAGGACCAACTGATTGCAAAAGGTCGGCTGAAAATACCGAACCAGCAGAAAATGACAAAAATATAGTTCTCTTTTGAAGAGAGATGATGTAACAAGGATTTCTCAAGTGTTATGAAGCAAGGTAGAAGAAATGTGTCCGTGTTGAAGGACTCGGCTGAAAGAAAAATAAGAGAAAAATATAAAAACAGGTTTTCTGATGGACTGAAAGACGCATCACTGAAGAAATAACCAATAAAACGTCCTGTTACACACGTTGGTCCTGTTACACTGATCTGGAGCCGGGTCGTAGGGGCAACAGTCTCATAAGTGAAACCCTGGCTTCCCTCACACCGGCTGCCTCCTACCCGGGAGGATCCTGAAGCATTCTCTGTCCAGCTGTGAGATATCATTGCTCCAGCGGGTCTGGGGCCTGCCTCTGAGTCTGCTCCCAGTGGATCCTGGTTACCATGGTGAGGGTAGGAACATAGATCCTGGTTACCATGGTGAGGGTAGGAACATAGATCCTGGTTACCATGGTGAGGGTAGGAACCTAGATCCTGGTTACCATGGTGAGGAAGGAACGTAGATCCTGGTTACAATGGTGAGGGTAGGAACGTAGATCCTGGTTACCATGGTGAGGGTAGGAACGTAGATCCTGGTTACCATGGTGAGGGTAGGAACATAGATCCCGGTTACCATGGTAAGGGTAGGAACGTAGATCCTGGTTACCATGGTGAAGGTAGGAACATAGATCCTGGTTACCATGGTGAGGGTAGAAACGTAGATCCAGGTTACCATGGTGAGGGTAGGAACGTACATCCTGGTTACCATGGTGAAGGTAGGAACATAGATCCTGGTTACCATGGTGAGGGTAGGAACGTAGATCCTGGTTACCATGGTGAGGGTAGGAACGTAGATCCTGGTTACCATGGTGAAGGTAGGAACATAGATCCTGGTTACCATGGTGAGGGTAGGAACGTAGATCCTGGTTACCATGGTGAGGGTAGTAAAGTAGATCCTGGTTACCATGGTGAGGGTAGGAACGTACATCCTGGTTACCATGGTGAAGGTAGGAACATAGATCCTGGTTACCATGGTGAAGGTAGGAACGTAGATCCTGGTTACCATGGTGAGGGTAGGAACGCAGATCCTGCTTTGTACTTGTTCTGTTGGCCTCTTCCACACTGGTTACCATGGTGAGAGTGGGAACCTAGATCCTGGTTACCGTGGTGAGGGTAGGAACATAGATCCTGGTTACCATGGTGAGGGTAGGAACGTACATCCTGGTTACCATGGTGAGGGTAGGAACGTACATCCTGGTTACCATGGTGAAGGTAGGAACATACATCCTGGTTACCATGGTGAGAGTAGGAACCTAGATCCTGGTTACCATGGTGAGAGTAGGAACATACATCCTGGTTACCATGGTGAGGGTAGGAACATACATCCTGGTTACCATGGTGAGGGTAGGAACATACATCCTGGTTACCATGGTGAGAGTAGGAACGTAGATCCTGGTTACCATGGTGAGGGTAGGAACATAGATCCTGGTTACCATGGTGAGGGTAGGAACGTACATCCTGGTTACCATGGTGAGGGTAGGAACGTAGATCCTGGTTACCATGGTGAAGGTAGGAACATAGATCCTGGTTACCATGGTGAGGGTAGGAACGTAGATCCTGGTTACCATGGTGAGGGTAGGAACGTAGATCCTGGTTACCATGGTGAGGGTAGGAACGTAGATCCTGGTTACCATGGTGAGGGTAGGAACGTAGATCCCGGTTACCATGGTAAGGGTAGGAACGTAGATCCTGGTTACCATGGTGAAGGTAGGAACATAGATCCTGGTTACCATGGTGAGGGTAGCAACGTAGATCCTGGTTACCATGGTGAAGGTAGGAACGTAGATCCTGGTTACCATGGTGAGGGTAGGAACGTAGATCCTGGTTACCATGGTGAGGGTAGGAACGTAGATCCTGGTTACCATGGTGAGGGTAGGAACATAAATCCAAGTTACCACGGTGATGGTGCAGCTCTGATACTCTCACATAGGGTTTATCAGGTGTTCTTTTTCACTCTTGCTTCAGATGATGAGGGAAAGCCTCTCCGTGGTAACCGTGCACAGCGGTATCACATCTCCAGCTAAGTCTTCTTCAAAGTGTTTGGAAGTCTGATCTTTGAAGAATCTGGGTTTTATCTGAAGCAATCTAATGAACTGGCCATTACTACAGTTTTCCCTTTATTCTTAAAGACTGGTAATGATCATTTCCTGAACTGCCTGGAAACACTTTGCTCATAGCTTTCCTGGGATTGGGAAGCAGGAGCAACGTAAATCCTGACAGCTCACGAGTGGAACCTTTGGAACTTTGTTTCCCTTTGTGGTAAAATCCTCAACAAACCAAACGTGCACTCACTCTGACTGATGGACTGAGCATGGCTATTAGTGGTTCCTAGGATTTCTAAAGGCACAGTTGGAGGTAGAGGTTTTATTTACCAAGCTCCAGTTTGATGGAATAAGCTCCCAGCTCAAGAGAGAGAGGCAGACAGTGTTCCTACATTTAAACATCTAGAAAAAGAGATTTTTAGCTGTTATAATTATCAGTTGGCTGCTGGATAGTAGAAGCTGTTAAAGTATGGTACATTGGGGTTCTGTCCTCTTATTCTATCTACTATTCTCTACCAGACAGTCTTGGCTCTTGATGTATCACATCCTCCTTGTCTGATCCCTGTCTTTCCATCTCATTCATTGTTCTTTAATGTCTCTTCCTTTAGTTTTTTTCCACAACTAGTTGGTACAGTTTGAGTCACATGTTGTCCTCCTCTCTCTTCCTCCTCCTTGTTTCAGATTCCTGATGTTTCTGTCCTGGGTGTGGTCAGACTGAGGAGGTCTCTGTGTTCCTGTCCTGGGTGTGGTCAGACTGAGGAGGTCTCTGTGTTCCTGTCCTGTGTGTGGTCAGACTGAGGAGGTCTCTGTGTCCCTGTCCTGGGTGTGGTCAGACTGAGGAGGTCTCTGTGTTCCTGTCCTGTGATTGGTCAGACTGAGGAGGTCTCTGTGTTCCTGTCCTGGGTGTGGTCAGACTGAGGAGGTCTCTGTGTTCCTGTCCTGGGTGTGGTCAGACTGAGGAGGTCTCTGTGTTCCTGTCCTGGGCGTGGTCAGACTGAGGAGGCGTCTGTGGAGCAATTCCTCGCTCCTAATCTCTGCCCTAATTCAGCACACTTGGTCCCAGTTGCCTCTCCCTGATGTCCCCCCCTGTGTCTCCTCTTCCCTCTGGTTATTTAACCATCATTCTGGTGACATTGCATCTGCTGTTCTGCTCTCCTGCCTCAGCCATGATGGTGTCCATCCAGGTCTGGTCCTTCATCCTCATGGTTCACCTTTGATGGTTCCTCTATCTGGTCTTGCCATGCCCGTCCTGGTTGGCTTCTAGGTTGCACATGTCTACTGCTCTTCCCTAAGCCCTGATTCACTGCAATAAACTGGTCAAGACTGGCTTTGCTTCTAGGTTCTACATCTTCACCTTCACCACCTCATGACAGGTTTATAGTCTAGGTCTTTAGGGTGTGTTGTGTGATGTAGAACAACGTGTTTGCTTTACAGGGATTTGGCCGGTCACAGGAAACAACCTCTAACGGGCCACAATCCCTTTAAGAAAGTCAGCAGCAGGGAAATCTGCTCGGAGGCTGAAATTTACACTCAGTTCTGTTCGGTTGTTAACAGCTGATGTTGCTGCCAACAAGCTTCTAATTCCCCCACTGCTGTTCCAGAAAAGCCAGTGGGCCCCGTCATGCTTAAACAAGATGTCTGGTGTTTGACCTACGACTGGCGAAGTAGAGGCCGTTCTCTGTGGAACGGAATATGGAGCAGCGAGTGATGATGAATGATGATGAAACTGTGTGTTACTACATACTGAGGTTGTTCTTAAATAGGACGCCAAAACTAAGAACTCAACAGGTTACATAAGGCAAGAGTGAAGGTAAAATAATTCAGTCTGTTTTCAAACGCACGTTTTTCTGAATGAAAAAGTAGTTTCTGTAAAAAAAAAATAATTATTCGCATTTCCGTATCACCAGAAGGGCATCGTTTATCAATAGAATGTACGCTCAAATCTCTGTGGTAGAGTGAGTGGACGGTTGAGTAACAACACAAGAGCTGCCACATGCAAATGAACGTGGTGAAAAGATGACACCTGTGGATGAAACCTGAAAAGAACTGAGGACATTGAAATGAAGCATTTGAAGCAGCGAGGAAACAATGCCCTCTGTCTGTCAAAAGAAAAATTAGACCACGATATGGAATGTGGTCCTTTACGGGGCAAAGCAGCTGAAAGCAATGAAACTAGTTGTCGGGCAAAATGGGCGATCGCGCCCGTGGCCACTAACGTTTAAAAATGAGATTATTCAAGCCTACCAGTTGTTCACGTTTAGTTTTCTGTTAGTTTGAAAGCGTGTGTGCCCGTTAGCGGGTTATCGGCGAGGCGAGTTTATTTGTAGCACACGTCATTCACGAGGCAGTTAAACGAGTTTTTCAAGACAGAAAAAAATGCATTAAAATCACAAAATATAGAATAAAAAAATATTAAATGAGTGATTCATTTTGAGTCACATCTTTTCAGCCTGGATTTAAACATTGTCACATCAATCAGTTCATCAATAGTTGGTACTGAGTAACACAGGCAGTTTTATTGAAATCCACACAGTGGCTTGGGAAATATTATCCTCACAAAGATCTTATGTAATACAGGCGCATGGACAGCGCTGACAGAGTTAAGAGCCTTCTCACTCTCTGACTGCATAGAAATAAACAGCAGAGGCTTCAGTGGAGCCATGCCAAGCTTTACCCCACACCAGCACTACAGCTGTCTCAGAGCAGAGGCCTGTGGGGCAGTGGGTACAGGTGGGGGAGTCTACAGCAGTTTGGATGCCAGTGGAGAAAAAGCCCTCTGGTGGAGGCCATCAGTGGTGGATGTACAGAAGCGTTCATAACAGGGTCTGCGGTCTCAGTCAGTGACCGGTAAGCAGCCTCAGTAAGAAGTACATGAAGGCTCTGATATACGACATGTTCTTAAGGAGAGGATTTGCCCCAGGTGTTTGTCCTTTTCCCCACAGAAACATGCTGCTGCTACCAGGCAAACATGACTGTGCTGAAATATTAAACATGCCACCATGCATGCTGGCCGAGAACATACCTACCGTGCTTACTGCCCATCACGGTCTCTGGTACTAAACACCCCGGCTCATCCATCTGGTTTTTTACTCTTAGATTATCTTTAAATACATAAACTACTGGCTGTGGCTCTGATTCCTCAGTTTGATGTTTAAATCATTGAAGTCTTTTTACAAACACCAGCCAACATTTACGATCAATACGTTACACCGTCAGTTATAAAACGTTTTTAGGTCTAATTAACAGTTTGTTTTAGTTTGGTACTTTTTTTCAGAATTAAATTCTTCTTGTAAAGAAGCACATTGTTTTATTTCCACATGCTGCAGTGATTCTCTTGTAAATCCAGTGTTTTACGTTCACTTTGAGCAGGAATATTTGTGAGTTTAGTCGTAAAAGACTCAAAGACTGTGAAGAAAATCTGTTCCTCCAGCAGCGATGTGATAGCTAAGCTAACGTTAGCCCTTTTCTGTGCTTGTCTGTTTTTCAACGTATCTACTCAGAGAGAACAGACACGATGAGTTCCCGAACCTGACTATAGTCACCAGAAAAATGACCATGTAGACCAGACCTGGGCAAATTACTGCCCGCAGGCCACATCCGGCCCTTTGTACATCCCTGTCCGTCCCGCGTGAGGCCAATCATAAACACCATAAATTAAACTTTTTTTAAAACTTTTTTGAAAAAATTTTTGAAATTTATTTTGAGAAGCGTTAGGTCGCTACGTATGCACATGGTAGACTTTTACTCCGCCCTCAAAGAGGAGAACTTTCCACACCTGAGGAGGCATGCTCAGAGGATCCTAGTCCTCTTTGGATCTACCTATCAATGTGAACAGACATTCTCAGTTATGAAGTTCAATAAATCCAAACATAGATCCTCTATGACTGATGACCACCTCTCAGCTGTCCTTCACATAGCCACTTCAGACATTCCACCAGATTTCAATGTTCAAGAACAGACTGGATTATTCTCACTGAGGTGGAAAGCATTACAAGTTATTGTTTGTGGAGATTAACAAGTTAAAAAATAAATTGCACTGGTTCAATAATTGTTTTTCTTATTTAACCAGTTTCACATAACCTAACCTACATATTTACACAGTTGCTTTATTCTTCTGATTATCAGTACCAGCTATGTATTTTACAATCAAAGAAAGTTGGTGGCCCTCTGACACAATTCAGGCTTCTCATGCGGCCCCTGATAAAAATTAATTGCCCACCCCTGATGTAGACCCTGTACCATGTGGAGGACGTGTGTTATGACTTTCACTCCATTCCTCCCTGATTTTTACTAACTTTACTCTGGATTCACTAACTTTGTTTATGATTAAACTGGTTTTAGTCCAGATTGGATTAACTGTGTTCTGGTGCTAACATCCCAGCGATGTATCATCTGATGTCAGAGGGAATCAAAAAGTCTCTTAAATTAAACCCTGAAAAATTCTCCAAACAATAAAAGAGTCCATAATGTACCAAAATGCTTAATGATGACGGTCTCCATGTTCACCATCAAACCAACCATCCCGTTCTAACAGAGGAAGGCTTTCGTCCACTCGTTCATTTTGCTGACATATGGTTTTATTTCTGTAATATTTGCCTTCAGACGTGATGAAAGTTAGTCTGTTTTTCACGGGATCGTTTCCTAAAACTTCCAGCTTGATGCACTGCCAAATATCTCCTCTTATCATCCATCAAAGACAGCTGAGAATAGCCCGGACAGTGACGGACTCTCTACTCAGGATCTGTTTGAAGGAGCTTCTCTTGGTTGTAATGATATTAAATCCAGTCTGCTTCGAGTTCCTCAGATTAAAAGAAAGTCGTAATGATCTAACCTTGCCTGAAGGGTGAAAGTCCGGCTTGGGAAACACTCATCCGAAGAGACACGGAGATGACTCAAACCCTCTGCTTCACTTAACGCTGAATCGAGTTCCTCGCTTTGACCCTCCGAAGAGGAAAAACTCTTAATCTGATTTACTTATTTCTGATCTTCAATCTCAGCTTTCTTTCCTTTTGACAGCACTTGTTCTCCTGTCGATAATCACTTCACGCCAGCCAATCTGAGACGTCCTCTGGAGGAGAACAAAGGACTTTTATTGGCAGAATTAAGAACAAAATTGACAATGACAAGGAAATTAGAAAATGAATGTTCTACCCAGTGCTGCTAGTCCAAGTCCTGTTCCAGTTATTAGTCAAACAGGCTGAGTGTGGATTGACTGGATCGGTGACAGTAATAAATGCAGATTCACTGGAGCACAAACGCTCGCTTTACAAAAGGCATCTGTTTTTATTTAGAGATTTAAAACTGTGAAGAGAGTACTTTAAAATCCAGGCAGAGCATCATCCTCATAATCTGCAGCTCAGTGACTTCGTCTGGACGGGGAGAAAAGAAATTACAGCCTGTCAGGCATCGGTGACATGAAGAAATGTGAAAATGGTAGAGTTTAAACAGCCAGACTTACATCCCACAAAAACATTACTGCTGGCCCATTTACCAGCGTGTCAGCTAAGGTCACGCCCACTTCGTTAGAGACACAACCTACATTTTCCCCACGCCAAGATGAAATGGCCTGATAATTAAACTGAAAGCTTAACTGTGCCGTTTTGGAAGTGGAGTAATGCTGCATGGTCCGGAACCGCATTCATCATCATTCAGCATGAAAACCGAGCCTCGGGCGTTACAAGCAGCACAGAATTACTTTAATTACTTACAGACCATGTTTGCCTTCGTTAGTATGATTAAATCACCGTTCAAAATGATTTTTATTTTAGTAAAAACAGGCTTTGTTAATGTGACGTATTTACAGTCCAGTATGCCAGCGAGTAGCTTAACATCACAAATTTATTTTAAAATCATATTTACTGTAATAATCTGTGTTTTTACAGCAGACCAGACTCTTAAAAAAGAATAAGATCACATAAAAAAAAGTTTAATATGTTTTATTTTTAAATACGCTACTGGTGATGGCAGCAGGTCCGTACTGCGCTCCACATTTTTCTTACATTTTTTTTATTGTGGTTTAAAGAGATGATCTCCTTCACGTGGAGTCTTCGTGGACGTGTGGAGCTGAGCTCCTTCATGTGGAGTCTTCATGGACGTGTGGAGCTGAGCTCCTTCATGTGGAGTCTTCATGGACGTGTGGAGCTGAGCTCCTTCATGTGGAGTCTTCATGGACGTGTGGAGCTGAGCTCCTTCACGTGGAGTCTTCATGGACGTGTGGAGCTGAGCTCCTTCATGTGGAGTCTTCATGGACGTGTGGAGCTGAGCTCCTTCATGTGGAGTCTTCATGGACGTGTGGAGCTGAGCTCCTTCATGTGGAGTCTTCATGGACGTGTGGAGCTGAGCTCCTTCATGTGGAGTCTTCATGGACGTGTGGAGCTGAGCTCCTTCATGTGGAGTCTTCATGGACGTGTGGAGCTGAGCTCCTTCATGTGGAGTCTTCATGGACGTGTGGAGCTGAGCTCCTTCATGTGGAGTCTTCATGGACGTGTGGAGCTGAGCTCCTTCATGTGGAGTCTTCATGGACGTGTGGAGCTGAGCTCCTTCATGTGGAGTCTTCATGGACGTGTAGAGACGTGCCACCCAGTGGCTGTTTTATCTCCTTTGGAGCTTTGGAGCCCTCTCTCTCTTGCACTGTTTGAAGCTACCAGACACACAAATTTTCCCAGTAGGAGATTCATAAAGTACATTAAATTAATTAATGTAGCCGTCCACGTTAAATCCTCTGTGTCTGTACTCTCTAAAAGGAGAGGCGCTAGCTCAGTGGTAGAGTGTCTGTCCTTGGATCGGTAAAACCTGATTCAAATCCCGATGAGCTCATGTCTTGGTGTCCCTGCAGAAGACACCTAACCCCCCGTTTCTCCCACCGTGGGCGCTGTCATGGCTGCCTGCTGTGGTGTAATGCAGCACACAAATTTCCCCTCTGAGGGAAAAAGTGTAGTATGTAAAAATAAAATAAAGAAGAGTTTTTATCAGTAGTTTTATTACCTTGTGAAAAATAACACGTCTGATTGTGTTTAAACTGGTTTTACGTGTGTTTTTTTTTCTCTTCAGGTTGCATTTTTATTCTGAAGTTCAAAACAGAAAAAAGTCTGAAGTTTCATCTTTTATTCTTTTTTGAGTAGAGTTATAAAAAAATGTTGATTAAAACTGGAGATGGGTTTTTGTGAATTAGAAGTCCTTGTGAGATAAAAGCCCCTCTTCAGGGTTCACGAGGACTTGTACCTCACAAGGAGGTCACATGAAAAAGAGGGACTTTTGAAATTTTCAAGAGACCTTGAAATTAGTCTTGATAATCACAGCCATTTTAAAACTGGTGAAGGGCTAGAACACCTTACTCATTACACTCAGTGGAAAACTGAGTATGGCACATTGGGGTTCCGCCCTGTTATTCTATCTACTGTTCTCTACCAGACTGTCCTGGCTGCTTGATATATCCACATCACCCTTGGGTGATCCCTGGCTTTTGTTTCTTGTGGCACCTTTCCCATCTCATTCCTTTTCTCTGATGCCTTTACATTTCATGTTTACACCACCGGTCGGTACAGAGAGAATCACTGTGAGAATCACACAGTGTGTTTGATGATCAAAACGTTTTGACTTTCATCCACGAATCCTTTAAAATCTGATTAAAGGAATGAGTTTCATAACCTTTAAAAACAGTTTGTTTATTGGTTTGTTTGGTTTAGCTCCTCCTCCTTAGAGGTCAGACAAAGTCAGGTTAGTTTAAACGGAACCAGTTCTCGGGTCACTTCTGTCAGATTAAAAACAATGTAATCTGGGATTTGAAACCTGACCGTCTTGCTGTGAGGCTACTTTACTAACCAGTGTGCCACCGTGCCACCGTGCCATCCTCCATAGGGTCAATAGTTTTGTGTAATTGGTCAATATTTAATATTTGATTGAAAACTATCTTCTTGTTTGACGGAATGTTTTTTTTCTTTCCTAGAAAATCACATTTTTCTTTGTGATTCAGTCTAATTTTCCTTCAGATTGTAAAGTTTTTTTTCTAACTCGTTCTGTTTTCATCGTCTGAGTTTATTGTCAAAAACTGACAGAAAATCTTCCATCTGTTTAGATTCCCTTCACTGTTTGTTTTTGTTTTATTTCAACAGAACAGCCGTTAGAGTTTACAGGAGAGAGAGCGACAGAATAAACCCATTATTTTTTTGTATAATAATAGCATCGTGTGCCCGTGTACGTTAAACTAAGGCTCAGAGTGCCTCATGGCAAATAAAAAGACTGCTTTTTATGATCATTACATCCTGTAATCCCATTGGCTTGAAGAGTTTTTAGCACGAGTTCTAAGATCCATTTGTGGCTAATAAACTGCTGTAAATGTGGGTTTTAACTGGTCAGTAAAATAAAACCTGAAGCAGTAAATTTAGTAAAATATCTTTGTTCATTTGTGAGGTAGAGCCTCGGACAGTTTCAGACCTCAT
>LR738547.1:548997-573997 GCA_902685375.1 Neostethus bicornis | reverse complement strand
TGAGTTGGACGATGCAGCCGGGGTGAGAGAAGCTTTCACTTCTGAGGCTGTTGGCCCCGCCACCCGGCCCGAAGAAGTGGAAGACAAGAACCGGAACAAATCTGCCAAAACTATAAATAAATAAATCAAGTTGAATTTTTATAAAATCATCAAGAATCTAAACCAGGTTTAAAACAGAAAGTTTTATTTGTTTGAAACAATGATACAGAAAATTATCATTCGACATGCCCATGGAATACACACACAAAAAAAAAATTTAAATTGCCCGGTAAAACTTATTGAAGGGCTTTGATTATAATTGGAACAAATGATTTCATCTGGATTTTTTTTTAATGGAAGTTTGTATCGTCGGCCTGAATGGAGAAGGATTAATGCAGGGGGTTTGATGAATCTGTGATCAGGGAGGGTTTTCTTCATCACAGCAGTTTATGATAAAAATGGTTCCAGGATGCTCAGCGTCCTTCGTGATCTCTATTTTCTGTCTGGATGATGTGTTTCTCCAAACAGCTGGAAGGTTGTGTGACGCTGCAGGATGATCTCCACACCTGGTGGTCATCGTAATGGTGGCCTGGAAGTGCAACAGCAAATAGGAAATCAATATTTTAAAAATTATTAAGAAAAATTCTGATTGGTCATCACAGACTTTCTGTTTCCTGTTTCTCTGCATTCTGGATTTATTTCTACAAACCGTACAAAGAATTTCAACCAAAAACTAAAAAGAAAAGTTGGTGCTAATGAGCTGAATGAAGTACCTCTGCTTGCCTCACGTTGATCACACATTGATCAAACCCATGAATGTTTGAGGTCGAGACAGTTTTTATACCAAAAACGTTTTTTACATTTTTTGTTACCATGTTCTCAAAATAACCATCTTGTCATGAAAACAGAGTCAATTCAGCTTCAGCTGAGTTTAATTAAAACCTCGTCACTGGTTGAGACGATACTGTGTTTACAAACATGTTACAGAAGCAGAGGTGCTAATGACTCTTCCACGGGCAATTAAAAAACAAGGGGGGTTATTTTTGGGTAATGGTCATCTCTGAAAGACGTTTCGGCTAAACAACCAGAGCATTTTCTATGCATCTGGTTAAATGGCATGTCTGGTAACCAAAACAACAGAAGTTTAAAACCAGTATTAGTGTAAATTATTTTGGGGTTTTTTATTATACCTGTAGCTTTATTTTTTTTTTCCCTTCAGCTAAATTTTATATCAAAACATGCTGAAAGAGTCTTTTTCACTTTAAAATTAAACTTATTTCACTCACGTAACTTGCATTTGGTCATTTTCTCCTGCTGGTGAGTCGTGTACCAGCTAATGATTCTGTGGTTGTTACCATGACAACAAACACCAACAAATAGTTAGCCATTACTTCTTATGAAAAGAAAACTACGATTTGAAGAGTAAAGAAACAAAATAAAGTTGTTAAAACCTGCACGATACACTTTTCTTTTTTAAAGGACCACAGTATAAGTGGAACAATGTGTTTCAGATCTCCATTATCATAAATGAATTCAGATAGAGTACACCTGGTGGTCATCACCCCTCACATAGGGAGACATGACAAAACAGCAAAACTGTGTTGTTTATTTCTTCTTTAAGAAAGAAACACAAGGAGAGACAGAGTGAGAGGAAGAGAGAGGAGTCAAAGACCAGTATTTTTAATTTAGATTTGAGTGTCTGAGAGGACGATACAATACACAGTACAGTATAAATGGGATTGTATCGGTTTGTATCAGCTGGTCGACCAACTGGACGACCTGCCCTGTGGTACAAAAATGCAACATCAGCGCAGCAGATCTCAGTGAGTGACCACACGAGGGCACAAAGACCCAGAAACAGCAGAAAAATCAGTCTGCCACTCCTTCCCCCATGACTCATACTACCTATCTCATTAGCCAAGTGTCCTAGGAGTTGCAGCTCCCGCATTGGTATATCTAGTCACAGCCGATGCTGCTCAAACTGAAAAGTCTCCGGATACAGAATCCACTGTCTCTAGAAACAGACGGATACCAACTATAACATCAGTTTGTATCTTACAGATTATAATTTTAAAAATTCTAATACTTTTGTTAGAATTCGATTCCATTTTAGTTTTAACATGTGTTTAAAGTCTGAGACACAAATCAATAAGTGTTTATCAGGACGTTATAGATCCTTTATTTATTTAGGAAAGTCCCGTTGTGATACATTATCTCTTCTTCCAGGGAGTCCTGGTCAAGAAATGAAAAATCTGACCAATCAGATGCGTTAAGAGTGAAACGTAGTGAAAGTTCCGTTAAATTCTGTGTGCGTTTTTCAGGCCAGCGTAACATGGTTTCATTTCAGCGTGCAGAACCCTCAGAGAATCAGCCGATGATTAATGTAATTACTGCAAGCAATTATTAAGAAATAAATGAAAGAGGTTAAGATGATAAATTAGCTGCCAAACTTTTCTCTTTTAATGACACCTTGTAGAAGTCTGCCCGAGCCACACACCTTTACCTCCGCTGTGACGACGATCCGGGGCTAAATTTAGCTGCTTGGATGGATTACGGAGAAACCTGAAGGTGAGATTAGATCTGCCAGGAAATTACTTCAGCTTAATGAAGAACATAACTCACTGAGAGGCGGAGGGGACGTGGCATCACGGCTGGGGAAACATCACCCAGAAACCAGCCATCAGCTGGCACCCACCAGTCATCAGTCACCAGGCAGTAACCAATAACCACTCTTCACCAGCACCAGCCACCAGAAACCAGCCATCAGCTGGCACCCACGAGTCATCAACCACCAGGCAGTAACCAATAACCACTCTTCACCAGCCACCAGAAACCAGCCATCAGCTGGCACCCACGAGTCATCAACCACCAGGCAGTAACCAATAACCACTCTTCACCAGCCACCAGAAACCAGCCATCAGCTGGCACCCACCAGTCATCAGCCACCAGGCGTTAACCAATAACCACTCTTCACCAGCCATTAACCACCAGAAACCAGCCATCAGCCATGAACCACCAGCCTTCACCACCAGCCTTCACCAGCCTTCACTACCAGCCTTCACCACCAGCCTTCACTACCAGCCTTCACCACCAGCCTTCACTACCAGCCTTAACTACCAGCCTTCACTACCAGCCTTCACCAGCCTTCATCACCAGCCTTCACTACCAGCCTTCACCACCAGCCTTCACTACCAGCCTTAACTACCAGCCTTCACTACCAGCCTTCACCAACCTTCATCACCAGCCTCCACCAGCCTTCACCACCAGCCTTCACTACCAGCCTTCACCACCAGCCTCCACCAGCCTTCACTACCAGCCTTCACCACAAGCCTTCACTACCAGCCTTCACCACCAGCCTTCACTACCAGCCTTCACTACCAGCCTTCACCACCAGCCTTCACTACCAGCCTTCACTACCAGCCTTCACTACCAGCCTTCACCACCAGCCTTCACTACCAGCCTTCACTACCAGCCTTCATCACCAGCCTTCACTACCAGCCTTCACCACCAGCCTTCACTACCAGCCTTCACTACCAGCCTTGATCACCAGCCTTCACCACCAGCCTTCACTACCAGCCTTCACTACCAGCCTTCACCACCAGCCTTCACTACCAGCCTTCACTACCAGCCTTCACCACCAGCCTTCACCACCAGCCTTCACTACCAGCCTTCACTACCAGCCTTGATCACCAGCCTTCACTACCAGCCTTCACTACCAGCCTTCACTACCAGCCTTCACTACCAGCCTTCACTACCAGCCTTCACTACCAGCCTTCACTACCAGCCTTCACTACCAGCCTTCACCACCAGCCATCACCACCAGCCTTCATCACCAGCCTTCATCACCAGCCTTCACCACCAGCCTTCACTACCAGCCTTCACTACCAGCCTTCACTACCAGCCTTCACCACCAGCCTTCACCACCAGCCTTCACTACCAGCCTTCACTACCAGCCTTCACTACCAGCCTTCACCACCAGCCTTCACTACCAGCCTTCACTACCAGCCTTCACTACCAGCCTTCACTACCAGCCTTCACTACCAGCCTTCATCACCAGCCTTCACTACCAGCCTTCACCACCAGCCTTCACTACCAGCCTTCACTACCAGCCTTCACTACCAGCCTTCATCACCAGCCTTCACCACCAGCCTTCACTACCAGCCTTCACTACCAGCCTTCACTACCAGCCTTCACTACCAGCCTTCATCACCAGCCTTCATCACCAGCCTTCACCACCAGCCTTCACTACCAGCCTTCACTACCAGCCTTCATCACCAGCCTTCACTACCAGCCTTCACTACCAGCCTTCACTACCAGCCTTCACCACCAGCCTTCACTACCAGCCTTCACCACCAGCCTTCACTACCAGCCTTCATCACCAGCCTTCACCACCAGCCTTCACCACCAGCCTTCACTACCAGCCTTCACTACCAGCCTTCACTACCAGCCTTCACTACCAGCCTTCACTACCAGCCTTCACTACCAGCCTTCACTACCAGCCTTCACCACCAGCCTTCACTACCAGCCTTCACTACCAGCCTTCACTACCAGCCTTCACTACCAGCCTTCACCACCAGCCTTCACCAGCCTTCACTACCAGCCTTCATCACCAGCCTTCACCAGCCTTCACTACCAGCCTTCACTACCAGCCTCCACTACCAGCCTTCACTACCAGCCTTCATCACCAGCCTTCACTACCAGCCTTCACTACCAGCCTTCACCACCAGCCTTCATCACCAGCCTTCACTACCAGCCTTCACCACCAGCCTTCACTACCAGCCTTCACTACCAGCCTTCACCACCAGCCTTCATCACCAGCCTTCACTACCAGCCTTCACTACCAGCCTTCACCACCAGCCTTCATCACCAGCCTTCACTACCAGCCTTCACTACCAGCCTTCACCACCAGCCTTCATCACCAGCCTTCACTACCAGCCTTCACCACCAGCCTTCACTACCAGCCTTCACTACCAGCCTTCACCACCAGCCTTCATCACCAGCCTTCACTACCAGCCTTCACCACCAGCCTTCACTACCAGCCTTCACTACCAGCCTTCATCACCAGCCTTCACTACCAGCCTTCACTACCAGCCTTCACCACCAGCCTTCATCACCAGCCTTCACTACCAGCCTTCACCACCAGCCTTCACCAGCCTTCACTACCAGCCTTCACTACCAGCCTTCACCAGCCTTCACTACCAGCCTTCACTACCAGCCTTCATCACCAGCCTTCACTACCAGCCTTCACCACCAGCCTTCACCAGCCTTCACCACCAGCCTTCACTACCAGCCTTCACCAGCCTTCACTACCAGCCTTCACTACCAGCCTTCACCAGCCTTCACTACCAGCCTTCACCACCAGCCTTCACCACCAGCCTTCATCACCAGCCTTCACTACCAGCCTTCATCACCAGCCTTCACTACCAGCCTTCACCACCAGCCTTCATCACCAGCCTTCACTACCAGCCTTCATCACCAGCCTTCACTACCAGCCTTCACTACCAGCCTTCACTACCAGCCTTCACTACCAGCCTTCACCAGCCTTCACTACCAGCCTTCATCACCAGCCTTCACTACCAGCCTTCACTACCAGCCTTCACTACCAGCCTTCACCAGCCTTCACTACCAGCCTTCACCAGCCTTCACTACCAGCCTTCACCAGCCTTCACTACCAGCCTTCACTACCAGCCTTCACTACCAGCCTTCACTACCAGCCTTCACTACCAGCCTTCACCAGCCTTCACTACCAGCCTTCACCAGCCTTCACTACCAGCCTTCACTACCAGCCTTCATCACCAGCCTTCACTACCAGCCTTCACTACCAGCCTTCACCACCAGCCTTCATCACCAGCCTTCACTACCAACCTTCACCACCAGCCTTCATCACCAGCCTTCACTACCAGCCTTCACTACCAGCCTTCACTACCAGCCTTCACCACCAGCCTTCATCACCAGCCTTCATCACCAGCCTTCATCACCAGCCTTCACTACCAGCCTTCACTACCAGCCTTCACCACCAGCCTTCATCACCAGCCTTCATCACCAGCCTTCATCACCAGCCTTCATCACCAGCCTTCACCACCAGCCTTCACTACCAGCCTTCACTACCAGCCTTCACTACCAGCCTTCACCACCAGCCTTCACCACCAGCCTTCACTACCAGCCTTCATCACCAGCCTTCACTACCAGCCTTCACTACCAGCCTTCACTACCAGCCTTCACCACCAGCCTTCACCAGCCTTCACCACCAGCCTTCAATACCAGCCTTCACTACCAGCCTTCACCAGCCTTCACTACCAGCCTTCATCACCAGCCTTCACTACCAGCCTTCATCACCAGCCTTCACTACCAGCCTTCACTACCAGCCTTCACCAGCCTTCACTACCAGCCTTCATCACCAGCCTTCACTACCAGCCTTCACTACCAGCCTTCACCAGCCTTCACTACCAGCCTTCACTACCAGCCTTCACTACCAGCCTTCACCACCAGCCTTCATCACCAGCCTTCACTACCAGCCTTCACCACCAGCCTTCACTACCAGCCTTCACCACCAGCCTTCACTACCAGCCTTCACTACCAGCCTTCACCACCAGCCTTCACTACCAGCCTTCATCACCAGCCTTCACCAGCCTTCACTACCAGCCTTCACCAGCCTTCACTACCAGCCTTCACCACCAGCCTTCATCACCAGCCTTCATCACCAGCCTTCACTACCAGCCTTCACTACCAGCCTTCACTACCAGCCTTCATCACCAGCCTTCATCACCAGCCTTCACTACCAGCCTTCACTACCAGCCTTCACTACCAGCCTTCACCACCAGCCTTCATCACCAGCCTTCACTACCAGCCTTCACCACCAGCCTTCACCACCAGCCTTCATCACCAGCCTTCACTACCAGCCTTCACTACCAGCCTTCACTACCAGCCTTCACTACCAGCCTTCACCAGCCTTCACTACCAGCCTTCACCAGCCTTCACCACCAGCCTTCACCACCAGCCTTCACTACCAGCCTTCACTACCAGCCTTCACTACCAGCCTTCACCAGCCTTCACCACCAGCCTTCACTACCAGCCTTCATCACCAGCCTTCATCACCAGCCTTCACCAGCCTTCACTACCAGCCTTCACCACCAGCCTTCACTACCAGCCTTCATCACCAGCCTTCACCACCAGCCTTCACTACCAGCCTTCATCACCAGCCTTCACCAGCCTTCACTACCAGCCTTCACCAGTCTTCACTACCAGCCTTCACTACCAGCCTTCATCACCAGCCTTCACTACCAGCCTTCACTACCAGCCTTCACCACCAGCCTTCACCACCAGCCTTCACTACCAGCCTTCACTACCAGCCTTCACTACCAGCCTTCATCACCAGCCTTCACTACCAGCCTTCACTACCAGCCTTCACTACCAGCCTTCACTACCAGCCTTCACCACCAGCCTTCATCACCAGCCTTCACTACCAGCCTTCACTACCAGCCTTCACTACCAGCCTTCATCACCAGCCTTCACTACCAGCCTTCACTACCAGCCTTCACTACCAGCCTTCACTACCAGCCTTCACCACCAGCCTTCACTACCAGCCTTCACTACCAGCCTTCACTACCAGCCTTCACTACCAGCCTTCACTACCAGCCTTCACTACCAGCCTTCACCACCAGCCTTCATCACCAGCCTTCACTACCAGCCTTCACTACCAGCCTTCACTACCAGCCTTCATCACCAGCCTTCACTACCAGCCTTCACTACCAGCCTTCACTACCAGCCTTCACTACCAGCCTTCACTACCAGCCTTCACCACCAGCCTTCACTACCAGCCTTCACTACCAGCCTTCACTACCAGCCTTCACTACCAGCCTTCACCACCAGCCTTCACTACCAGCCTTCATCACCAGCCTTCACTACCAGCCTTCACCACCAGCCTTCACTACCAGCCTTCACTACCAGCCTTCACTACCAGCCTTCATCACCAGCCTTCACCACCAGCCTTCACTACCAGCCTTCACTACCAGCCTTCACTACCAGCCTTCACTACCAGCCTTCATCACCAGCCTTCATCACCAGCCTTCACCACCAGCCTTCACTACCAGCCTTCACTACCAGCCTTCATCACCAGCCTTCACTACCAGCCTTCACTACCAGCCTTCACTACCAGCCTTCACCACCAGCCTTCACTACCAGCCTTCACCACCAGCCTTCACTACCAGCCTTCATCACCAGCCTTCACCACCAGCCTTCACCACCAGCCTTCACTACCAGCCTTCACTACCAGCCTTCACTACCAGCCTTCACTACCAGCCTTCACTACCAGCCTTCACTACCAGCCTTCACTACCAGCCTTCACCACCAGCCTTCACTACCAGCCTTCACTACCAGCCTTCACTACCAGCCTTCACTACCAGCCTTCACCACCAGCCTTCACCAGCCTTCACTACCAGCCTTCATCACCAGCCTTCACCAGCCTTCACTACCAGCCTTCACTACCAGCCTCCACTACCAGCCTTCACTACCAGCCTTCATCACCAGCCTTCACTACCAGCCTTCATCACCAGCCTTCATCACCAGCCTTCACTACCAGCCTTCACCACCAGCCTTCACTACCAGCCTTCACTACCAGCCTTCACCACCAGCCTTCATCACCAGCCTTCACTACCAGCCTTCACCACCAGCCTTCATCACCAGCCTTCACTACCAGCCTTCACTACCAGCCTTCACCACCAGCCTTCATCACCAGCCTTCACTACCAGCCTTCACCACCAGCCTTCACTACCAGCCTTCACTACCAGCCTTCACCACCAGCCTTCATCACCAGCCTTCACTACCAGCCTTCACCACCAGCCTTCACTACCAGCCTTCACTACCAGCCTTCATCACCAGCCTTCACTACCAGCCTTCACTACCAGCCTTCACCACCAGCCTTCATCACCAGCCTTCACTACCAGCCTTCACCACCAGCCTTCACCAGCCTTCACTACCAGCCTTCACTACCAGCCTTCACTACCAGCCTTCACTACCAGCCTTCATCACCAGCCTTCACTACCAGCCTTCACCACCAGCCTTCACCAGCCTTCACCACCAGCCTTCACTACCAGCCTTCACCAGCCTTCACTACCAGCCTTCACTACCAGCCTTCACCAGCCTTCACTACCAGCCTTCACCACCAGCCTTCACCACCAGCCTTCATCACCAGCCTTCACTACCAGCCTTCATCACCAGCCTTCACTACCAGCCTTCACCACCAGCCTTCATCACCAGCCTTCACTACCAGCCTTCATCACCAGCCTTCACTACCAGCCTTCACTACCAGCCTTCACTACCAGCCTTCACTACCAGCCTTCACCAGCCTTCACTACCAGCCTTCATCACCAGCCTTCACTACCAGCCTTCACTACCAGCCTTCACTACCAGCCTTCACCAGCCTTCACTACCAGCCTTCACCAGCCTTCACTACCAGCCTTCACCAGCCTTCACTACCAGCCTTCACTACCAGCCTTCACTACCAGCCTTCACTACCAGCCTTCACTACCAGCCTTCACCAGCCTTCACTACCAGCCTTCACCAGCCTTCACTACCAGCCTTCACTACCAGCCTTCATCACCAGCCTTCACTACCAGCCTTCACTACCAGCCTTCACCACCAGCCTTCATCACCAGCCTTCACTACCAACCTTCACCACCAGCCTTCATCACCAGCCTTCACTACCAGCCTTCACTACCAGCCTTCACTACCAGCCTTCACCACCAGCCTTCATCACCAGCCTTCATCACCAGCCTTCATCACCAGCCTTCATCACCAGCCTTCACTACCAGCCTTCACTACCAGCCTTCACTACCAGCCTTCACCACCAGCCTTCACCACCAGCCTTCACTACCAGCCTTCATCACCAGCCTTCACTACCAGCCTTCACTACCAGCCTTCACTACCAGCCTTCACCACCAGCCTTCACCAGCCTTCACCACCAGCCTTCAATACCAGCCTTCACTACCAGCCTTCACCAGCCTTCACTACCAGCCTTCATCACCAGCCTTCACTACCAGCCTTCATCACCAGCCTTCACTACCAGCCTTCACTACCAGCCTTCACCAGCCTTCACTACCAGCCTTCATCACCAGCCTTCACTACCAGCCTTCACTACCAGCCTTCACCAGCCTTCACTACCAGCCTTCACTACCAGCCTTCACTACCAGCCTTCACCACCAGCCTTCACCACCAGCCTTCACTACCAGCCTTCACTACCAGCCTTCACCACCAGCCTTCACTACCAGCCTTCACCACCAGCCTTCACTACCAGCCTTCACTACCAGCCTTCACCACCAGCCTTCACTACCAGCCTTCATCACCAGCCTTCACCAGCCTTCACTACCAGCCTTCACCAGCCTTCACTACCAGCCTTCACCACCAGCCTTCATCACCAGCCTTCATCACCAGCCTTCACTACCAGCCTTCACTACCAGCCTTCACTACCAGCCTTCATCACCAGCCTTCATCACCAGCCTTCACTACCAGCCTTCACTACCAGCCTTCACTACCAGCCTTCACCACCAGCCTTCATCACCAGCCTTCACTACCAGCCTTCACCACCAGCCTTCACCACCAGCCTTCATCACCAGCCTTCACTACCAGCCTTCACTACCAGCCTTCACTACCAGCCTTCACTACCAGCCTTCACCAGCCTTCACTACCAGCCTTCACCAGCCTTCACCACCAGCCTTCACCACCAGCCTTCACTACCAGCCTTCACTACCAGCCTTCACTACCAGCCTTCACCAGCCTTCACCACCAGCCTTCACTACCAGCCTTCATCACCAGCCTTCATCACCAGCCTTCACCAGCCTTCACTACCAGCCTTCACCACCAGCCTTCACTACCAGCCTTCATCACCAGCCTTCACCACCAGCCTTCACTACCAGCCTTCATCACCAGCCTTCACCAGCCTTCACTACCAGCCTTCACCAGTCTTCACTACCAGCCTTCACTACCAGCCTTCATCACCAGCCTTCACTACCAGCCTTCACTACCAGCCTTCACCACCAGCCTTCACCACCAGCCTTCACCACCAGCCTTCACCACCAGCCTTCACTACCAGCCTTCACCACCAGCCTTCACTACCAGCCTTCACCAGCCTTCACCACCAGCCTTCACTACCAGCCTTCATCACCAGCCTTCACTACCAGCCTTCATCACCAGCCTTCATCACCAGCCTTCACTACCAGCCTTCACTACCAGCCTTCACCACCAGCCTTCACCACCAGCCTTCACTACCAGCCTTCACCACCAGCCTTCATCACCAGCCTTCACTACCAGCCTTCATCACCAGCCTTCACTACCAGCCTTCACTACCAGCCTTCACTACCAGCCTTCACCACCAGCCTTCACTACCAGCCTTCACCACCAGCCTTCACTACCAGCCTTCATCACCAGCCTTCACCACCAGCCTTCACCACCAGCCTTCACTACCAGCCTTCACTACCAGCCTTCACTACCAGCCTTCACTACCAGCCTTCACTACCAGCCTTCACTACCAGCCTTCACTACCAGCCTTCACCACCAGCCTTCACTACCAGCCTTCACTACCAGCCTTCACTACCAGCCTTCACTACCAGCCTTCACCACCAGCCTTCACCAGCCTTCACTACCAGCCTTCATCACCAGCCTTCACCAGCCTTCACTACCAGCCTTCACTACCAGCCTCCACTACCAGCCTTCACTACCAGCCTTCATCACCAGCCTTCACTACCAGCCTTCACTACCAGCCTTCACCACCAGCCTTCATCACCAGCCTTCACTACCAGCCTTCACCACCAGCCTTCACTACCAGCCTTCACCACCAGCCTTCACCAGCCTTCACTACCAGCCTTCATCACCAGCCTTCACTACCAGCCTTCACTACCAGCCTTCACCACCAGCCTTCATCACCAGCCTTCACTACCAGCCTTCACCACCAGCCTTCACCAGCCTTCACTACCAGCCTTCACTACCAGCCTTCACCAGCCTTCACTACCAGCCTTCACTACCAGCCTTCATCACCAGCCTTCACTACCAGCCTTCACCACCAGCCTTCACCAGCCTTCACCACCAGCCTTCACTACCAGCCTTCACCAGCCTTCACTACCAGCCTTCACCAGCCTTCACTACCAGCCTTCACCACCAGCCTTCACTACCAGCCTTCACCACCAGCCTTCATCACCAGCCTTCACCACCAGCCTTCACTACCAGCCTTCATCACCAGCCTTCATCACCAGCCTTCACTACCAGCCTTCATCACCAGCCTTCACTACCAGCCTTCACTACCAGCCTTCACTACCAGCCTTCACTACCAGCCTTCACCAGCCTTCACTACCAGCCTTCATCACCAGCCTTCACTACCAGCCTTCACCAGCCTTCACTACCAGCCTTCACTACCAGCCTTCACTACCAGCCTTCACCAGCCTTCACTACCAGCCTTCATCACCAGCCTTCACTACCAGCCTTCACCAGCCTTCACTACCAGCCTTCACTACCAGCCTTCATCACCAGCCTTCACTACCAGCCTTCATCACCAGCCTTCATCACCAGCCTTCACCACCAGCCTTCATCACCAGCCTTCATCACCAGCCTTCACTACCAGCCTTCACCAGCCTTCACTACCAGCCTTCACTACCAGCCTTCACTACCAGCCTTCACTACCAGCCTTCACTACCAGCCTTCACCAGCCTTCACTACCAGCCTTCACCAGCCTTCACTACCAGCCTTCACCAGCCTTCACTACCAGCCTTCACTACCAGCCTTCACTACCAGCCTTCACTACCAGCCTTCACCAGCCTTCACTACCAGCCTTCACCAGCCTTCACTACCAGCCTTCACTACCAGCCTTCATCACCAGCCTTCACTACCAGCCTTCACTACCAGCCTTCACCACCAGCCTTCATCACCAGCCTTCACTACCAACCTTCACCACCAGCCTTCATCACCAGCCTTCACTACCAGCCTTCATCACCAGCCTTCACTACCAGCCTTCACTACCAGCCTTCACTACCAGCCTTCACCACCAGCCTTCATCACCAGCCTTCATCACCAGCCTTCATCACCAGCCTTCATCACCAGCCTTCACTACCAGCCTTCACTACCAGCCTTCACTACCAGCCTTCACCACCAGCCTTCACCACCAGCCTTCACTACCAGCCTTCATCACCAGCCTTCACTACCAGCCTTCACTACCAGCCTTCACTACCAGCCTTCACCACCAGCCTTCACCAGCCTTCACCACCAGCCTTCAATACCAGCCTTCACTACCAGCCTTCACCAGCCTTCACTACCAGCCTTCATCACCAGCCTTCACTACCAGCCTTCACTACCAGCCTTCACTACCAGCCTTCACTACCAGCCTTCACCAGCCTTCACTACCAGCCTTCATCACCAGCCTTCACTACCAGCCTTCACTACCAGCCTTCACCAGCCTTCACTACCAGCCTTCACTACCAGCCTTCACTACCAGCCTTCACCACCAGCCTTCACTACCAGCCTTCACCACCAGCCTTCACCACCAGCCTTCACTACCAGCCTTCACTACCAGCCTTCACTACCAGCCTTCACCACCAGCCTTCACCACCAGCCTTCACTACCAGCCTTCACTACCAGCCTTCACCACCAGCCTTCACCACCAGCCTTCACTACCAGCCTTCACTACCAGCCTTCACCACCAGCCTTCACCACCAGCCTTCACTACCAGCCTTCACTACCAGCCTTCACTACCAGCCTTCACCACCAGCCTTCACTACCAGCCTTCACTACCAGCCTTCACTACCAGCCTTCACTACCAGCCTTCACCACCAGCCTTCACTACCAGCCTTCATCACCAGCCTTCACCAGCCTTCACTACCAGCCTTCACCAGCCTTCACTACCAGCCTTCACCACCAGCCTTCATCACCAGCCTTCACTACCAGCCTTCACTACCAGCCTTCACTACCAGCCTTCACTACCAGCCTTCACCACCAGCCTTCACTACCAGCCTTCATCACCAGCCTTCACCAGCCTTCACCACCAGCCTTCACTACCAGCCTTCACCAGCCTTCACCACCAGCCTTCACTACCAGCCTTCATCACCAGCCTTCACTACCAGCCTTCACTACCAGCCTTCACTACCAGCCTTCACCACCAGCCTTCACTACCAGCCTTCATCACCAGCCTTCACCACCAGCCTTCACTACCAGCCTTCATCACCAGCCTTCACCAGCCTTCACTACCAGCCTTCACCAGCCTTCACTACCAGCCTTCACTACCAGCCTTCATCACCAGCCTTCACCACCAGCCTTCACTACCAGCCTTCATCACCAGCCTTCACCAGCCTTCACTACCAGCCTTCATCACCAGCCTTCACTACCAGCCTTCACTACCAGCCTTCACCACCAGCCTTCACCACCAGCCTTCACCACCAGCCTTCACTACCAGCCTTCACCACCAGCCTTCACTACCAGCCTTCACCAGCCTTCACCACCAGCCTTCACTACCAGCCTTCATCACCAGCCTTCACTACCAGCCTTCATCACCAGCCTTCATCACCAGCCTTCACTACCAGCCTTCACTACCAGCCTTCACCACCAGCCTTCACCACCAGCCTTCACTACCAGCCTTCACCACCAGCCTTCATCACCAGCCTTCACTACCAGCCTTCATCACCAGCCTTCACTACCAGCCTTCACTACCAGCCTTCACTACCAGCCTTCACCACCAGCCTTCACTACCAGCCTTCACCACCAGCCTTCACTACCAGCCTTCATCACCAGCCTTCACCACCAGCCTTCACCACCAGCCTTCACTACCAGCCTTCACTACCAGCCTTCACTACCAGCCTTCACTACCAGCCTTCACTACCAGCCTTCATCACCAGCCTTCACCACCAGCCTTCACTACCAGCCTTCACTACCAGCCTTCACTACCAGCCTTCACTACCAGCCTTCACTACCAGCCTTCATCACCAGCCTTCACTACCAGCCTTCACTACCAGCCTTCATCACCAGCCTTCACCACCAGCCTTCACCAGCCTTCATCACCAGCCTTCACCACCAGCCTTCACTACCAGCCTTCATCACCAGCCTTCACTACCAGCCTTCATCACCAGCCTTCACTACCAGCCTTCACCAGCCTTCATCACCAGCCTTCACTACCAGCCTTCACCACCAGCCTTCACTACCAGCCTTCATCACCAGCCTTCACCACCAGCCTTCACCACCAGCCTTCACTACCAGCCTTCACCACCAGCCTTCACTACCAGCCTTCATCACCAGCCTTCACCACCAGCCTTCACTACCAGCCTTCACTACCAGCCTTCATCACCAGCCTTCACCACCAGCCTTCACTACCAGCCTTCACTACCAGCCTTCACCACCAGCCTTCATCACCAGCCTTCACTACCAGCCTTCATCACCAGCCTTCATCACCAGCCTTCACTACCAGCCTTCACCACCAGCCTTCACTACCAGCCTTCATCACCAGCCTTCACTACCAGCCTTCACTACCAGCCTTCACCACCAGCCTTCACTACCAGCCTTCATCACCAGCCTTCACTACCAGCCTTCACCACCAGCCTTCACTACCAGCCTTCATCACCAGCCTTCACTACCAGCCTTCACTACCAGCCTTCACTACCAGCCTTCACTACCAGCCTTCACCACCAGCCTTCACTACCAGCCTTCATCACCAGCCTTCACCACCAGCCTTCACCACCAGCCTTCACTACCAGCCTTCACCACCAGCCTTCACTACCAGCCTTCACCACCAGCCTTCACTACCAGCCTTCATCACCAGCCTTCACTACCAGCCTTCACCACCAGCCTTCACTACCAGCCTTCATCACCAGCCTTCACCACCAGCCTTCACTACCAGCCTTCACTACCAGCCTTCATCACCAGCCTTCACCACCAGCCTTCACTACCAGCCTTCACTACCAGCCTTCACCACCAGCCTTCATCACCAGCCTTCACTACCAGCCTTCATCACCAGCCTTCATCACCAGCCTTCACTACCAGCCTTCATCACCAGCCTTCACCACCAGCCTTCACTACCAGCCTTCACTACCAGCCTTCACCACCAGCCTTCATCACCAGCCTTCACTACCAGCCTTCATCACCAGCCTTCATCACCAGCCTTCACTACCAGCCTTCATCACCAGCCTTCACCACCAGCCTTCACTACCAGCCTTCACTACCAGCCTTCACCACCAGCCTTCATCACCAGCCTTCACTACCAGCCTTCACTACCAGCCTTCATCACCAGCCTTCATCACCAGCCTTCACTACCAGCCTTCACCACCAGCCTTCATCACCAGCCTTCACTACCAGCCTTCACTACCAGCCTTCACCACCAGCCTTCACCACCAGCCTTCACCACCAGCCTTCACTACCAGCCTTCACTACCAGCCTTCACCACCAGCCTTCACCACCAGCCTTCACTACCAGCCTTCATCACCAGCCTTCACTACCAGCCTTCACTACCAGCCTTCATCACCAGCCTTCATCACCAGCCTTCACCACCAGCCTTCACTACCAGCCTTCATCACCAGCCTTCACTACCAGCCTTCATCACCAGCCTTCACTACCAGCCTTCACCACCAGCCTTCACTACCAGCCTTTACCACCAGCCTTCACCACCAGCCTTCACTACCAGCCTTCACTACCAGCCTTCACCACCAGCCTTCACCACCAGCCTTCACCACCAGCCTTCACTACCAGCCTTCACCACCAGCCTTCACCACCAGCCTTCACCACCAGCCTTCATCACCAGCCTTCACCACCAGCCTTCACCACCAGCCTTCACCACCAGCCTTCATCACCAGCCTTCATCACCAGCCTTCACTACCAGCCTTCACTACCAGCCTTCACTACCAGCCTTCACCACCAGCCTTCATCACCAGCCTTCACTACCAGCCTTCACTACCAGCCTTCACTACCAGCCTTCACTACCAGCCTTCACTACCAGCCTTCACTACCAGCCTTCACTACCAGCCTTCACTACCAGCCTTCACTACCAGCCTTCACCACCAGCCTTCATCACCAGCCTTCACTACCAGCCTTCACTACCAGCCTTCACTACCAGCCTTCACTACCAGCCTTCACTACCAGCCTTCACTACCAGCCTTCACTACCAGCCTTCATCACCAGCCTTCACTACCAGCCTTCACTACCAGCCTTCACCACCAGCCTTCATTACCAGCCTTCACTACCAGCCTTCACCACCAGCCTTCACCACCAGCCTTCATCAGCCTTCACCACCAGCCTTCACCACCAGCCTTCACCACCAGCCTTCACTACCAGCCTTCACCACCAGCCTTCACTACCAGCCTTCACTACCAGCCTTCACCACCAGCCTTCACCACCAGCCTTCACCACCAGCCTTCACCACCAGCCTTCACCACCAGCCTTCACTACCAGCCTTCACTACCAGCCTTCACCACCAGCCTTCACCACCAGCCTTCACTACCAGCCTTCACCACCAGCCTTCACTACCAGCCTTCACCACCAGCCTTCACCACCAGCCTTCACCACCAGCCTTCACCACCAGCCTTCACTACCAGCCTTCACCACCAGCCTTCATCACCAGCCTTCACCACCAGCCTTCACTACCAGCCTTCACTACCAGCCTTCACCACCAGCCTTCACCACCAGCCTTCACCACCAGCCTTCACTACCAGCCTTCACTACCAGCCTTCACTACCAGCCTTCACTACCAGCCTTCACTACCAGCCTTCACTACCAGCCTTCACCACCAGCCTTCACCACCAGCCTTCACTACCAGCCTTCACCACCAGCCTTCACCACCAGCCTTCACCACCAGCCTTCACTACCAGCCTTCACCACCAGCCTTCATCACCAGCCTTCACCACCAGCCTTCACTACCAGCCTTCACTACCAGCCTTCACTACCAGCCTTCACCACCAGCCTTCACTACCAGCCTTCACCACCAGCCTTCACTACCAGCCTTCACCACCAGCCTTCACTACCAGCCTTCACCACCAGCCTTCACTACCAGCCTTCACTACCAGCCTTCACCACCAGCCTTCACCACCAGCCTTCACTACCAGCCTTCACTACCAGCCTTCACTACCAGCCTTCACCACCAGCCTTCACTACCAGCCTTCACCAGCCTTCACTACCAGCCTTCACCACCAGCCTTCACCACCAGCCTTCACTACCAGCCTTCACCACCAGCCTTCACCACCAGCCTTCACTACCAGCCTTCACCACCAGCCTTCACTACCAGCCTTCATCACCAGCCTTCATCACCAGCCTTCACCACCAGCCTTCACTACCAGCCTTCACCAGCCTTCACTACCAGCCTTCACCACCAGCCTTCACCACCAGCCTTCACTACCAGCCTTCACTACCAGCCTTCACCACCAGCCTTCACTACCAGCCTTCATCACCAGCCTTCACTACCAGCCTTCACCACCAGCCTTCACCACCAGCCTTCACCACCAGCCTTCACTACCAGCCTTCATCACCAGCCTTCACCACCAGCCTTCACCACCAGCCTTCACTACCAGCCTTCACTACCAGCCTTCACTACCAGCCTTCACTACCAGCCTTCACTACCAGCCTTCACTACCAGCCTTCACCAGCCTTCACCACCAGCCTTCACCACCAGCCTTCACTACCAGCCTTCACTACCAGCCTTCACTACCAGCCTTCACTACCAGCCTTCACCAGCCTTCACTACCAGCCTTCACCACCAGCCTTCACCACCAGCCTTCACTACCAGCCTTCACTACCAGCCTTCACTACCAGCCTTCACTACCAGCCTTCACCAGCCTTCACTACCAGCCTTCACCACCAGCCTTCACCACCAGCCTTCACCAGCCTTCACTACCAGCCTTCACCACCAGCCTTCACCACCAGCCTTCACTACCAGCCTTCACTACCAGCCTTCACCAGCCTTCATCACCAGCCTTCACCACCAGCCTTCACCAGCCTTCACCACCAGCCTTCACTACCAGCCTTCATCACCAGCCTTCACCACCAGCCTTCACTACCAGCCTTCACCACCAGCCTTCACTACCAGCCTTCACCACCAGCCTTCACCAGCCTTCACCACCAGCCTTCACTACCAGCCTTCACTACCAGCCTTCACTACCAGCCTTCACCACCAGCCTTCACCAGCCTTCACCACCAGCCTTCACTACCAGCCTTCACTACCAGCCTTCACCACCAGCCTTCACCACCAGCCTTCACCACCAGCCTTCACTACCAGCCTTCACTACCAGCCTTCACCACCAGCCTTCACCACCAGCCTTCACCAGCCTTCACCACCAGCCTTCACTACCAGCCTTCACTACCAGCCTTCACCACCAGCCTTCACTACCAGCCTTCACTACCAGCCTTCACTACCAGCCTTCACTACCAGCCTTCACTACCAGCCTTCACCACCAGCCTTCACCACCAGCCTTCACTACCAGCCTTCACTACCAGCCTTCACCACCAGCCTTCACTACCAGCCTTCACTACCAGCCTTCACTACCAGCCTTCACTACCAGCCTTCACTACCAGCCTTCACCACCAGCCTTCACTACCAGCCTTCACTACCAGCCTTCACCACCAGCCTTCACTACCAGCCTTCACTACCAGCCTTCACCACCAGCCTTCATCACCAGCCTTCACCAGCCTTCACTACCAGCCTTCACCACCAGCCTTCACTACCAGCCTTCACTACCAGCCTTCACCACCAGCCTTCACCACCAGCCTTCACCAGCCTTCACCACCAGCCTTCACTACCAGCCTTCACCACCAGCCTTCACCACCAGCCTTCACTACCAGCCTTCACTACCAGCCTTCACTACCAGCCTTCACCAGCCTTCACTACCAGCCTTCACTACCAGCCTTCACTACCAGCCTTCACTACCAGCCTTCACTACCAGCCTTCACCAGCCTTCACTACCAGCCTTCACTACCAGCCTTCACCACCAGCCTTCACTACCAGCCTTCACTACCAGCCTTCACTACCAGCCTTCACTACCAGCCTTCACCACCAGCCTTCACTACCAGCCTTCACTACCAGCCTTCACCACCAGCCTTCACTACCAGCCTTCACTACCAGCCTTCACCACCAGCCTTCACCACCAGCCTTCACCACCAGCCTTCACTACCAGCCTTCACTACCAGCCTTCACCACCAGCCTTCACCAGCCTTCACCACATGGTGCAAAGAAAAAAAACCTCGTCAGAAATCCATTAATTTGTTTGTTTTATCTCACGATGTAATAATTAGCATGTTTCATTATGACCGACATCTTCTCGTGATTCTGTCACAGATTTATTACGAAGATAATCCAATTTAACGAAGTTATTGTTCGATCCAAACTAATTGTTTTCTGTGAGAAAACATTTCTGAAGCATAAACGATCTGTTTATTTAATCAGCATTAAAACCGTGAATCCTGGATAAATAAACGTGTAAATCCTAACATGTGATTAGCGTGTTAATAGACCTTCTCCAGCTTCAACATCATTAAACATGGAAAGTAATCAAATAAAGATTCATGGAAATTAAATCCTGCTCTTTGTGGATTTTAGTTTTAATTGTGGTTTTATTTTCATTGTTTTTTTGAGGATTAACGGTTTTAATTTATGAACTTCAGTTTATTAGTTTGTTAGTTTTTCATGATGTTTTACTGAACAAATAAAATAATCTGTGCAGTAAATAAATTACCAAGAGTTCTTTATTAAGATGAGTTTTACTGGTTTTGAATAAGAAATGAGTTATTTTTAAAACGGTTGAGGTTGGATTCGTTTAATTTGTGTGGTTTAAATCCTCACTGATTTAATCATGTGGATTTTAAGTTTTACTGTAAACTTATTTTCCAATTATTGGTAAATTGTGAACTCCTGACATTTTATATCGTCTCACTTTTTAAACAATAAGGATTCAGAATGAAAGTTTGACATAAATTCTTCCAGCACTTTGTCTCCTGAGCAGATGAGAGTTTTTTTTTGTTCCTTACAAGGCCTCCAAATCCTTCTGACAAAAGCGTTTGTAGCATCAAAGGCGTCTGAGAGAAAATAAAGAACGTTTTATCAGGTTAGTGTAGTTTTTATAGGGTTAACCGTCTCCAAATGCAGAGGCTTGTAGATTGGAAGTGAAGGGCGTGCTTCTGGGCGAGAGAGCGGCCCTAATGCGGCATCTCATTACAACCTCTGTCAGGATCCCCCCATCGCACCGTCAGCTCCCCCTCTCCGGCTAAAAGACCTTTCCAGTGAGTCTGCCGCCATTTACAAATAAATGAAAAATGTCACATCTGATTTCACTCTCGCTGGACTGCGGCGCCTCAGCTTTGTCACAAACTGTCTTTGTTGTTGGTGTGTCTCACAGGTCCGGTCGGCGTGCGGCGTGGCGGGTTCAGGCCCTTTGCTGCTCCTACTGGGTAAGCTCGCAGACAATTCTTCCTGAAAGTCCTCCTGCTTGGATGGCGATCGTACGAGCAGGAAGTTGTTTGCTTTCGTCTTTGTGGTTCGCCTCAGACGCCCTGACAAAGGCAGCGTGTTAAAGACACACAGCATCCTTTAGGACAGATGTTCTCATCTTCCGTCATCTTACGCTCGATTGTTCTTTGTCGCTTTTTGCCGGGTTTTATCCTGAAAACGGATTTTCTTTGTGATGTTTTGTTGTGAGCGTTTCGTGTTAGCCGCAGAAGCATTCTGAGGTTTTTTTTATTTACGCTGAAACAAATACATTCGACAAAATTTGTATAAAAACTAAATGTGTCTCATTTCGATTCTTCACACGTTTCCGTGATTTTTGTTTTGATTTCCAGCCTCTGATGTTTATGTTTGCTATGCTACCATGCTATTTGTTTTGCTAAATTACGAGTCTTTTTCAGAATTTAGCTTCCTTGTTGTGTCGCTTTGAGCTTTAAAAACACTTCTGATACGTGTTTAAAGTCAAAGAGCAAGTTTTAGAGCAAAAAAATCTCATTTCAAGCATGTTCCAGTAAACACGTAGACACTCTCACCGTTCAATGCAGAGCAGCGTATTCCTCCTGTAGGACTGAAACCAGCCTGACCGCTTTAATCATCAACAGAATGCATTTTTCTACAAAAATCTACCCCATAATAAATCACACCGCATCAGAAGATGGCGAGTGTTCACCAGAGCAGCTGCATCACGAGTCCTTCCCCGCTTCGCTTTAACCTCTAACACTTCACATTTTTACTGTTGGAAAACTAGCTTTTACTCACCTGCCTCGGCACCTGGTGTACGTTCCTCTCAGTGAAGCACCACTTCATACGAAGGCCTTTCAGAGCACCGGTAAGCCTCTTAGTAACACTTTGGGAAGTGAAGGAGGGAGGGAGCTGGACGGATCCTGAAGGCTGGACACCTCCGCAACAAAAAATTCTTAATGATGCATGTCGCTCACAAAGGAGTCAGCAGAGTGAAACAGCAGCTTTCCTAGCTTAACGGTGTGTGTGTGTGTGTGTGTGTGTGTGTGTGTGTGTGTGTGTGTGTGTGACATGCATTAATGAGAAACATTAGCAGGCATAAAACGTTGTAAACAGAAGTCAGACGCACTTCTTAACATTTGTAAATTCAGTGACCATGTTTTAGGGTTCAGGGTCACGGTTTCCGGATTAATCTGCTGTGTTTGGGATTTTACGATCTGGGTCTAAAGTTCGGGTCACAGTTTTGATTTTAGATTATGGTATTCAGGGATCTGATCACAGGGCCTCAGATTGAACCTGAAACACTGCATTTACAGTATTTATTTTTTATTTTTAGAGTTTGATTTTCACAGTTTGGTATTTAGAGTTTAAGACTCAGGAATTGTGTTTTTAGGGTTTCAGGGTTTAAGACTCAGGGATGGAGTTTTAGGGTTTGAACTTGTGTCCCAACATGTGTCCGTCTCTACTCGCACCCTTCTCAATGACGCCTATAAATTCAGTAGTTTGTTTTTTTTATTTTTTTTAAATAGTAAAAGAAGAAAAACAAACGATGTCGAAGAAATTTGAATAATTGATATAAACTTATTATATTGTTTAAAATAAAAAGTTTAGTTTCATCTGCAAAGTTTGTTTGTTTTTCTTTTACTTGTTTTTACACTAAAATATATCAATAAATGTATCAATAAGATATCAGGTTGACTAGCGGTATCGATAAGATATCAGGTTGACTAGCGGTATCGATAAGATATCAGGTTGACTAGCGGTATCGATAAGATATCAGGTTGACTAGCGGTATCGATAAAATATCAGGTTGACTAGCGGTATCGATAAGATACCAGGTTGACTAGCGGTATCGATAAGATATCAGGTTGACTAGCGGTATCGATAAGATATCAGGTTGACTAGTGGTATCGATAAGATACCAGGTTGACTAGCGGTATCGATAAGATATCAGGTTGACTAGCGGTATCGATAAGATACCAGGTTGACTAGCGGTATCGATAAGATATCAGGTTGACTAGCGGTATCGATAAGATATCAGGTTGACTAGTGGTATCGATATGAGTCCTACTATCAATAAGATCGTATCGATAACCATCTCTAATCCTACCGTTTGTTCCACAATGTGTCCTTAGATTTGTAGGTCTCTCCTCGTGCTGCTGTTTAAAAGCATCTCATAGGGAAGTAACTCAGTCTGTAAACGGGCCAGAAGCACGTGAGCTGAAATAAAAGGCCCTTCATCGTGGCCGCCATTCTCACTTTCAGTCATGATGAAGGCAGATTTGGTGAAAGACATAGCTATAATAATAAATGTCAGAAGAGTTGTCTGCGTCCTTACAGCTGACAGGGACCTTGGTCAGTTGCACTCCGCGGCTGCATGCTTTATGTGTGTGTGTGTGTGTGTGTGTGTGTGTGTGTGTGTGTGTGTGTGTGTGTGTGTGTGTGTGTGTGTGTGTGTGTGTGTGTGTGTGTGTGTGTTTGGCATGTGAATGATGAGTTCTGCTCACTCAAGGTGACTTTTGAGGAGTCATCCATTTCTCCAATCACTGTCCCCTATTACTTGCTCCAGTGCACCACTTAGGCTACACACACAAGCAATCAGGTCTGTTATCAGATGTTAAAGCTTTCTCCTCTTCGTGTTATTCTCTAAATTATCTTTATCATCTTATTATTAAACTATTTTGCAAACTGAAAGTGATTTGGCCTCTTTCACTTCCATCAGAGTAAAAGCTATATTTCTCTGCTCCGTTAGTGAAATAGGTCAAACTCTGAGCTACAAATATTTAAAATAGATGATGTTTCGATGCCCTATAACTCAACTCTAGTTCTTCCCTCATCGAGTATTTGGATTGATGTGCTCGTCTGCGCTGCGTGAAGTTGTAATGACCCGTCTCTCCTGATCTGAACCCACCAGACTGACTGGATCCCTCTCACCAATCTGTCTAATCATCCAGGCCACTTTCAGGTGTGCTTCAGTAGAATTTTAATGTCTGACTCGGTCCTGTTGATGCATCCAGGGCCCGTTGGCTGGCTTCAGATGACTTACATCAGGATGTTTCTGTAAAACAAACCCTGGAATGGATTTTCAAGAAGCTTTGACCTGAACAAGTAGATTTAAAGCTGCTTGTTTTGCTCAAAATGGACCAGAAGTCAGTTTGCTTTCTGACACAAAGACAAAGTCTGGGTCTCCTCTCCGTGGGACAGAACATCTCACTGGCGAGGCATTCAGGATGCATCCTAACCAGACCCCAAACCACCCGATCTGGCTTATCTCAACCCTGAGGTGCAATGGCTCTATTAAGAGCTCCACCCAGATGGCAGCGCTCCTTCCTCTATCTCTGAGTGAGAGCCCAGCCACCCTGCAGAAGAAGACCATTTCTGCTGTTGGTTTCTATGATCTTGTTCTTTTGGTCACTACCCAGACTGGTTACCATGGTGAGGGTAGGAACATAGATCCTGGTTACCATGGTGAGCGTAGGAACATAGATCCTGGTTACCATGGTGAGGGTAGGAAGGTAGATCCTGGTTACCATGGTGAGGGTAGGAACATAGATCCTGGTTACCATGGTGAGCGTAGGAACATAGATCCTGGTTACCATGGTGAGGGTAGGAACGTAG